>CAKOAT010357376.1:74322-118865 GCA_932364175.1 Eruca vesicaria subsp. sativa
TTATAGTATTTATATTTGTATTAAACGATTTATCAATTTGAAAATAACCTTAATTAAGTTAATATTCGTTGTTTAAGTTTCATTAGATAGGCTTTTATATATGGTGTTTTGTAAGTTTGAGTTTTGTTCATAAATGATGTGGCATTTTTATCTACGGCGTCATCAACTGTGGGAATCCATTCGCCGGAGTCTGGAATCGGTGGTGAGGAATGTTATCAAGGAAATTATAGTAGTTATTAAAATGTAAGAGAAATTATATATTCATTTAATAATAACGAAAATAATTAATTTTTGTTCTTTTACTTTATTTCATCTCACATACAAATTTTTTGAAAATATATATTAGGAAATATGTGCAATGATTTAACTTTTTGAACTCCTAATCTATATTATTCAACCTTCATTAAGCCATCCACGTATGCACCCGCGTGGAATTCACTTTTTTGTTTTTGTTTTTTTTGTCTGTTCGTTTTTAGATTTACTTTTTATTATTTTTGGGTTGATAGTTGTGTGGTTTGAACCCACAATCTTGCATACTTAATTAGACACCTTATACCACATGGATAAAGTGTATTCCATTGTTTGTGACCATCTTACCAAGACTATGTGTGTTTAAAAAATATTTTTATGATGATGACATTAATTGGTTTATGCATGAGAGCAGTGGGAATTGAACCCATGTCCTTGGCGACCAAACATAAGGTCTTAGACCACTTGGTTAAACTGATATTCTTTGTTTATAGCCATTTTAAAAAAACTATCTATTTTAAAATAAAAATGTGGGACCCACAATCTGCCTATGTGGACACCTTAAGGTGTGTTTTTTTGCTGTAAATAGTTTTTATATTGTAGATCAAAACTTGATATAATTCTATATTTATAGTATTTATATTTGTATTAAACGATTTATCAATTTGAAAATAACCTTAATTAAGTTAATATTCGTTGTTTAAGTTTCATTAGATAGGCTTTTATATATGGTTTTTTGTAAGTTTGAGTTTTGTTCATAAATGATGTGGCATTTTTATCTACGGCGTCATCAACTGCGGGAATCCATTCGCCGGAGTCTGGAATCGGTGGTGAGGAATGTTTTCAAGGAAATTATAGTAGTTATTAAAATGTAAGAGAAATTATATATTCATTTAATAATAACGAAAATAATTAATTTTTGTTGTTTTATTTTATTTTTTCTCACATACAAATTTTTTGAAAATATATATTAGGAAATAGGTGCAATGATTTAACTTTTTGAGCTCCTAATCTAATATTATTCAACCTTCATTAAGCCATCCACGTATGCACCCGCGTGGAATTCACTTTTTTTTTTTTTTTTTTTTTGTCTGTTCGTTTTTGGATTTATTTTTTATTATTTTTGGGTTGAGCTATATTATAATAGGATAGTTTTAAGGTTCTTTAAGCCATCCGCGTAGGCAGCCACGTGAGACTTGTTTTTTTTTGTTTTTTGTTTTATTATTCGTTTTGGATTCATTTTTAACTATTTTAGGTTTGAACTTATTAAGGTTTAGGGTTTATACAACTATTTTGATCTTTAAAACAATAAACCCAAAAAAAAACATAAGAACCTTATAAACAAAAAGCCCATATGATAATAACCTAAATAAAAAAATCAAAAATACATGATAGCTGTGTGGTTTGAACCCACAATCTTGCATACTTAATTAGACACCTTATACCACTTGGATAAAGTGTATTTCATTGTTTGTGACCATCTTACCAAGACTATGTGTGTTTAAAAAATATTTTTATGATGATGACATTAATTGGTTTATGCATGAGAGCAGCGGGAATTGAACCCATGTCCTTGGACACCAAACATAGGGTCTTAGACCACTTGGCTAAACTGATATTCTTTGTTTGTAGCCATTTTAAAAAAACTATATATTTTAAAATAAAAATGTGGGACCCACAATCTGCCTATGTGGACACCTTAAGGAGCTTTTAAACTCAATCATTATAATATAGATTATTATAAAAAAGTTTCGTATACGATTGGATCTTTAGTTAAATTAAATGGTTTATACTAGTAAGAGTATTGCCGTGGCATATCGGGTAAATTCAAATTGTATTTTCTACAATATACGCATGGACTTTAAATAAATGTTGATGGTCCACTAAAAGAAAACTATCAACCAACCTTATTAAGAGACGTGTGTGAAAGGATGGTGGCTATTATAGGTTGGGAGTGTTTGAAGCTTTTGAGAATCTTCTTAGGACGAAAAGAGATGGCTTTTACGCACTCACTTTTGGCCATGTCGTGAACCCCATTTGCAGATGTATCTGCCAAAATTTCTGTACTAAACGACAACTGTTATGTAATAAAAAAAAAATATCCAAAACAGGTGTCATAGACATGTTTTTAGTTTCATGTCATAATTCGAGACCAATCATCGGAACATGTACCACCTACCTTCCCAGTATGATCCCGAGAATATTTATAAGTTTAGAGTATCTCCAACCCTATTCCACGATTTATAGTAAAATGGAATGTGATTAGAGATGCTCTTAGACAAGAAAAAATTCAAAGTTTCTCAACAACCAAGGTCGTAACTCGCTCTTGAAGCATAGTATTACTCTTAATAGATGCATATACCCTGATCATTTCCAGAATTAAGAGACATAAGTTAGCCACAGTGGTCACACATAATGAGAAAGATGAAAAGATCATGCTAACACATTCCAGCTTCTCTTTTTGTTCTGTAGGACTATTCCTTTATCCTGATCCTTCCTAAAAGAGACTATAAAATTAACTTTTTGAGCCAAAAAATCCACTACGTTCGATCACTAGAAATTTAATCAGAAACACAAAATATGAAAAGAGTAGAGTCAATGGATATGTCTAGTTAGAGATATCTAATCTCATTCCATAATTTAGGGCAAAATGGAATGAGGTTAGAGATGTTCTTACTTACGCAGAGTTACGCATCTCTGAGAGAGCTTCCAAACACACCACTGGGTCTAATCTTTATATTAATCGAACAATCAAAGATCCAAGTATAACAAGTTCATTATCTCTTCATCACTCTCAACTCATATAATAAGAAAAACAAAAGCCTCTGCTTCTCTAGCCTTGCTTTATTCAGACAATGTTTGCTCCAACTATCAATAATAAAACATCTATTGAGGACAACAAAAAGTGACCAATCTTATGGGTAAAGTAACGTAGAAATTCAAGAATCAAAGAAATAAAGGAAAATCCAATTCAAACTTTCATTCAGATCCTTCAAGTTTAATTCAGCAAAAACAACAAAAAATGAAAGAAAAAAAAAACATGAAAAAGAAAGATTGTTTTCACCAGATGATCAGAGCCTCTAAGATTCTTGTTGTATTGCCTTTTTTAACCCTCAGTGTTCTTAAGATTCATAAACAAATCACCAAGATTAGTTTCACAAGCCGTTTGACCATCTTCTCCCAAACCCTTGAGGAGAGACTTGGTGAGTTTCAACGAAGACACCATTCTAAAGATCCTACCACAGAACTTACGCACCTTAGCTCTCCTTGCTTGCTTCTCCGGCATATTTGCAACAAGCTCTTTAATCAAAAGACTCAGTTTCACCAGATGGCTCTTCATTATCTTCTTCGACTCTTCGTGCGTCTCTTTGCTTATAGGAACCAATGATCTTAAAGCCTCGGAGATCATTTCAAGAGCTTCCACTCTACGATACTCAACTTTAGGATTCACACTTTTCTCCAGAATAAATCCAAAAAGCTGGTGTGAAATCCACGGTTTCCTTCTAAACACTTCCTCAAGAAAGTCTACCTTTATCTGAGACTTCTTGCTATCAAAGTAACCCACAAGGACACTCCTAAACACATCCAAGACCTTCTCCAGTTCAGTCTCTGAGAATTTTCTAGAGTCGATCTTCTCCAGTTCAGTCTCTGAGAATTTTCTAGAATCGATTATTCTCAAAACCCAGTAAGTTGAATTCTGTGCAAGGTTAGCGATCATCTTGTGACGGTTCCACGCAGCAGACTGCTTCTTCTTTGAAGGATCAACACCTGACTTCTTACTCTTGAATGGCTTTGCCGCTAGTTTAAGATTCTTCTCCAATAAAGAAGCAAGTGTAGGTAGTTCAATAGATTCATCCTTGAATAACTCTTTAGCCTTGAAGATCTTCTTCTGGATGATACCCCATATCCGCTGTAAAAGCTGCTGACTACTTTCTGCAGTGCTTGGGTTCACTAGTGCCTGAGCTAAGTTTAAGTACACTGTCATAACTTGAGGATTACCTGTTAAAAACATCCCCAAACACACACACAGAGAGCTTATCTCAGTAGAGACCAATGTGCACTTCATAAAAGGCCAAATCATTATCTTATAAAGCAATTACCTGGATTTTCATGAAGGTAGATTTCAAGAAGGGAAAGGACACGGAGTTTAAACAACACAAGCTGGGACTGAGCAGTTTCGCCGCCAGCTTGATTCCTCTTCTCCTTGAATATCTGTGCCAAATAAGTGTCCATACGGAACATTGCATCGTCATCCATCCCATCATCTTCTTCTTCGGAGTCATCAGAGGCATCTGAATCCTCAGGAACCTCTCTGTCAACTGCCATATGGGTCACGCCAGTGACTGTTTCAGAATCATCAGCTGGATCATCGCTCTCACCAGTCTCACCCATTTCCTCATTTTCTTCTTCTTCTTCTTCCTCTTCAATAGCCAGAAGATCTTCATCATCGTCAAGGTCCTCAGAGTCTTGGTCCTCTTGATGTCTAGCCGGTTTTAGATCTTTCTTGATCACACGTAGCATTCTCAGCAGTCCATCATTTGTAACGTCTTGACAGAAGTGCTTAAAAACCTACAACAAACATATAATTGCAGTTTTTATTTAAAAATCATAAAGCTGAGACAATTGAAAATGAAGCAAAAATGATCAATTAGAAGTTCATTTTAGCATCAAGGATATAATATTCTGCTTGTGGCAAGCTTATTACCTGCTCAATGGAAGACCGCATTGGAGCTGAAGAATGTGGCAACAGAGAAAGTAATGTGTCCACGAGGACATCCATGACTGCTGGTTCTTCTTCACCGTCAGCCTCACCTTCGCCATCACTATTCAGAAGATCAGACGAGGAACCGAAAGCTTTATCACAGCATACTGAAAGTTCACTTGCAGCTTCCGAGAACTCTCCAGGATGGAGGAGTATTTGTAGCAACAGCTGAACGACTAAGTGCCTTAATGCATGATACTTACTTGCCTCAGAGGATAATCCACAATTCTTCTCCTGCCAAATAGTCACAGAATCTATGTCAGTAAGATTTCAATTTACAGTAGCATTAAAGCAAAAGCCAGTAAGAAATTTACCTCCTTTGAGAGTTTACTTTCTGTTTCTTGTAACTCTTTGACAGCCTTTTCATCTGCTTCATTCAAGGAACGGAAGAGAGAAACCGAGGGAATACTCTGCAGCGTGCTAAGGAATTTCATAAAGTAGGAAACAGGATCCTCGGGCTGCTCCAAGCCACTTTCCTTAGGCAGCGGATTCTCAATCTTTTGAGAGTTCGAGAGCAGTAGCTGAAGCTGTTCGATGCACATTTTGCAAAGAGCAGTGGGAGTAGCAGTCTTCGGCCACTTAAACTTCTCTTGCAACTCAAATGATGTAACTTCAGTGCCTAGAGAAGCCACAAATAGACCTTGAACAGCTAGAAACTTCAGGATCTGCTTTTGCACTCGTAGTTTGGCCTCTGGAGACAACTTCGCATGTTTTAGAATGCCAGGGAGAGACTCAATGACCCAGCTTTTCAGAACATCTGAGTTTCCAGTTGTTCCAACCGAATCCTTCTCCTCGTTTGAACCAATCTCAGAATTATCGTCTGTTGTTTGACTCTGATCAGAATTGAGAGAGGAAGGCTCTAGAGCCCATTTCATACTCGAAGGCTCCTCAGGAACATGCTGCTCATCCACAAACAAGTTCATCAAGTTCTGGAGGAAAAGTGTGCAACCTTCTTCAGTTTCAAAATCAGCAGCTAGATTTTTAACAGTTTTCGTACGAGTAATATTGTCAAATTTCCCTTCACTGTGTTTCTGCAGAGCCATTGTAACAGCCACTCTCTTGGTATCATCATCCTTCACCCAATCTACCAACTCCGTGAGAAAATGAGTTGCAACTTTATGCAGCCAAGAGTCCTTTGTAGAGAGTATATCCATGAGGCACTGAACAAATTTGAACGATAAGAAGTATTGGACGAAACTTGCAGGAAGCTTTGGGAGAAGAAGAAGGAGGATATCAAATGCCAAATTTTTGCGATCATGAGATGAAGAAAGCAGTGTTCCTTCCATAAAAGTTTCGCAGAAACTCCGGATGTTATTTGTGGCTTCTTCTTCTACGGGACTAGACTTGCGGTTTCGCTTTTGCTTTTTGGAGGAACTAGGAGCCGATGAGACATCTTCGGTTTGAACAACAGCTTCAGGCAACAGCATGTCACGAATGACAAACCATAAGGTATGAACACGAGGCTGGCAGAAAGTAGATTCCTGAAATTTATTTCACAACAGAAACAATCTCAATATCTTAACATGTTCAACCATTTCTCAACCGCAAAAAAAGATTGGTAATATACCTTCAAGCAATCACCAATGACAGAGAGATGATCAGCAGAAAAAAACTTCCCGGAACTGAAAGGAACCGGTAGAAGCTTGCCAAAGACAGGGTGATCAACTGAAATCTTGTCATGAAGCTTGAGCGCTAGAAGCAAAGCATCAGGGTTTCCAACCTCGGTGGCTTGTTCAAACCACTTATGAAGCTCTGGAGCTTCCATAACATGAGTCACAACAGCGTCAACAGGCAGCTGTACAATAACAAAATAGAATCATAAGAAGACTTTAAAACACGTACCAAATGGTATCTATCACAAGAAATGAACCTATCATACCTTGTCAACAAAGTCTAGAAGAGCATGAACACCTGGTTCCTGCAAGTAACGTTTCTTCGCAGCAAGACCAATGAGAGCATTAGTAAACTCTTTAACAATCTGAGAGTCTTTATCAGACTTCCACTCTTCAACTAGTCTCCCAGATCTTGCTATCGCACCATAAGCAAACAACCGCCCCAATAAGCATTCTTTCACATCCTGTGACAAATTACAAAATCAAAGCATTTGAATCAATATAACAAAACTTCATCATCATAAAACTTTTTTATTGAGAACTAGAGACTTTGCAAAGACTAGACATTAACTAACAGATTATTGATTTATTTTAAAATTTTATATAAGATAATTTGAGTTTAATTATAAAGTTGTTCTGATAAATTATCAAAATGAGATAAACACAACAAAAGAAATTAGACAAATTTGTGGATTTGTAATAACAGCATTGCTTAATTTAATAGAATTGGACTAATGTTCAAACTGATTTGAATCGTATAAATCTGATATTAAGTTAATCGTTTCAGACAGAAGCCTAGCCATTTCTACAACCGTCATAAAAACAAGAAAAGGATAAAACAGCAACTTACTTGCCCCTTCATGGACGAAGAAACAGACAAAGAATCAGAAATGAGTTTCAGTAACGACTCCACATTAATACTAGAGATCAAACTAACAGGTAACGTCAACCCCAACGCAAACCCTTGTCTCGCACACTGTCACAATAAAAAAAAAAACATTACACAAAAACACAGTAATTGATAAAAAAAAAAAAGTTAAAACATCTTTGACCATGATTAAATATGGTTCTAAGAAAAAGCTAAGAACTACTCTTGAATAAAAGATATAAGAGCCATCTCTTAGACAAAAGTCTCTAGTCTCTTAGAAAATGTCCACTTAAATAAAAGATATAAGAGCCATCTCTTAGACAAAAATCTCTAGTCTCTTAAAAAATGTCCACTTAAATAATTGATATAAGAGCCATATAGACAAAAGTCTCTAGTCTCTTAAAAAATGTCCAGACTAAGAGACCTAAATAAAAAATATTAGAGCCCATCCATTAGACAAAAGTCTCTAGTCTCTTAACAAAATGTCCGGACTAAGAGACCAGAGTTAATCATTCTCTTTAAAAATGTCGGGACTAAGAGACGGGAGTTAATCATGCACTTATGGATATTAAAAACCAAAATATATATATACCTCTCTAGAAGAAGAGACACCACGAATAAGCCTCCGTAAAGCGTATCTAAGATGCGGCGCGCAGTTATCCAAACCATCGTTCTTCTCAGCTTCAAGCATCAATCCTCCGTCAATAGTTTCCTTATCAGGTAAAGACTCGTATTGTTTCTGAATCTCTTGTAGCCTCTTCACAAGGGAGGTCGCTGCTGCTTCTCTAATTAAAGAATCAGGAGAAGCTAAATCCCTAAAGTAGCTTAGAGGAAGCTCCGGTAACGAAGAGACGGCGGCGTCGGAGTTCGAATCGGAAGTAGCAGGAGGAAGAGGAGGGGGTTTTGGTTTGTCGAGAGCCGCTGCGCGTTTTCGTTCTTTGTCGGAAGCTTTTCGCTTCTTCTGTAACTCCATGTCTACACGGGAACACGCGGCGCCGCTGGGAGTGTCGTCGTTGGTCTTGTCGTGTTTGGATTTTTTGTTCTTCTTCTTGAGGAAGGAATCTGTGTGGTTGTTGTTGTTCTCGAAGACATCGTCGGATGAATCGGCGCTGGTTCTCTTCTTGCTACCCATTGATTTGATGAAACTGAGAAGCCGCGGTTTGTGGAGAAAGGGTAAAGCTTTAAAAAGATGGGAGGAAGGAGAAATTAAATGCAAAACCCTAATCGGCGGATTTGGAGGATCCGACCCGGTTTGAGTCAAGGGTTTTAGGGTTTAGGAGCCCACTCTGTTAATATTAATAAATACTAATATAATATGCTACTTTTATTTTTGTCACTATGTATAATACTCCCTACGTTTCAAATTATATGTCATTCTAGAGTACAATTTTCGTTTCAAAATAAATGTCGTTTTATAATTTCAATGCAAAATTTATTGATTTTAAATGTTATTCTATTTTTTCATTGGTTGAAAAGTGGTTAGGTGTATAGGTAGTTGTGTTTTTATTTTGAAAATATGTAAAATTAATTATCTTCTTAATCTGTGTGTAAAACTCTAGAATGACATATAATTTGAAACGGAGGGAGTATATACTGTACCTTTACATGTCCGAAAGAAAATGGTAATTCGTCGCCGGTAATCTATTTTTATTTTCTGCTAGTAAATTAATTTTTACACATTTATTAGTCCATTAACATATAGATATCAGACATAAGTATATTTTCTTCTATAATGAATTAGACAAAATTTAAAATTTATTTTACATGGTGGTAATAAATTCTTGATTACGTAGGCCATCATTAACAAATCTCTTAACCGTCAGTTGCAATTGGGATTATGAGATGTTTTGTATCAAGCTTTACTAAACCAATCGAGAAAGCTTTAGTTATTCTCAGTTTTATTATCCATAATGCATTATTCGATTAAAGAAGGGAAAATAACCCAAAGTTCTTACAAACGAAAAACACAAAAGACTTCAAAGTTGCAGAGCATCTGGTTGTTTTTTTTTCTGAGGACAATCAAATTCTCAGCATATCACAGCTGAATGAATAGTTTCGTAGATAAAAATGCAAATAAAAGAAAAGAAACATGAGCCTTGACCACTGATCAGGCACCAATGGTGGAAGCAGAGTTCTTCCTGCACTCAGACAACATGTCCATGTAGAACTGACACCTGCTAATGTCGCTTCCATAGCTGCTCACGCACTACAACAATATCAACAGTAGCAAAAACAAAATCAGTGACATTGCCATTGTTAATGATGAATACAAGGATGTATGCACTTAAAGAATCTTGACAAACAAGTGAGAATAAGAGTGAGCACTACTCACATCTTGGAAAGCCTTAGCATGAAGGTCACAGGAGCTAGACAACATGCTGCCTGCAGCAGGAGTAGCAGCAGGAGCAGAGGAAGCAGTCTCAACACCTTCATGCTGAATAGTTCGTGGACCCATCACAGCATCAACAGCCCTATGCGCAACAGCGCTTCCCGTTCCAAAAGCCATACCTAAATTCCCCCAAAAATTAAAAATAAAAGTCAACAGAAAAGCATTTTAAAACCCAAAAAAAAAAAAACAAATCTAAACTCATAAATACCTTGAGCAATGGTTGAACCAATGCCTGAGAGCATGCCACCACCACCACTAGCCTGAGCTGCTGGTGCTGGAGGAGGTGCACGGTTTACTGCAAAAACAAACATTCATGAATGTGAATTTTGATTGGACTGAATATTCATAACCAATAATAGAGTAACAATTAGGGTTTGTTTTACCAGTTTGAGGAGGAGGGCTGCGTGCAGCAGCAGGACGGGGACGTGGTGCAGATCTTCCTGCAAACAAACAAAACAAACAAACAAACCATAAATCAAATCTCCTCCTCTACTATCTATAAATTAACAAATCAAATCGAGAAATGAACAAAATAAGCCGTCCATCTAAACTAGATTAAGTGGTGGTCAGACAATCCGATTCTTCTAGCAGATTTTAGTATCCGATCAACACAAATGTCAGAGAAGGTCAACAAAATCGAATAAAAACCCTAGCTAGGCTATAAAAAATCCAGATTTAACAACACTACAGTTCCGTTATCATCCAAAGGCATAGGAACGAATAGATCTGAAGAATATGGAGAGAGATGAGAAGCGTTGCTTACCTCCTGAGCTACGGCGACCCATTTTTTGTTTAAGTGACTGGAGAGATGTCCACGAAAATGATAAAATTGATGAGAGTTTTACAACAATTCTGGAGGCGGTTGTTGTTTATATATATGGTGGTGAGGAAACAGAACAGGTCAAAGACCACGCAGATTGTACACGTGTGTGATTGTTATTGGTTGAAAGTTGATAATTTCTAGAACAGACCAAAGTAGGGCTTGCTTATCTTCTTTGACTAAGCATGTTCACACACATTAGTATATAATTTTGGGCTTTGTTACAAGTCAGGTCCAATAGAGTTTTTCTTTAATTTGAAAAAGATTGTTCACACATCGGTGTCTTCTCTTGTAGGAAAATGATACATTTCACACAAAAATTACAAACTCAGATTCTCTTTATACATACAAAAGTTGTAATCTAAAGAAACATTAAAGGCTTCATCTTGAAAGGTTATTGCTTGTTTATGATGCATCAAACTCCACCTCTGATTCTGACTTGGTTTATCTCCATGGAATATCTTCTTCATCTTTTTGTACAATGACTCGAACAAAACCAAACGTAGAAGAGTACACAACATACCAATGTTCAGACTGAACAAAACACTCTCTAAGACTCTAGACTGAACATACCAATGTCTACACCAACAAAATCAGACTTTTCGTTTTCATGCCAGGCTTGCCAGCTCGTTTCGATACATGAAATCTTAGTTGCGTTATTAGTTAGATTACTAACTGTGACTAAATCAGTGTTTAGAATCTTATTATTACATCTTGTACTTGTACTCTTGTTTTTTTTTGCCACACAGACCAATTTTGAGAACGAGCAAAACAAACGTAGACTACAACATACCATTGTTCAACTGAACATAACACTCTAGATAGACACCAACATTTTCTGACTTTTCGTTTTCATGATAGCTCGTTTCTTTACATGAAATCTTAGTTTCGTTTCAATTAATTAGATTACTAACTGTGAGTAGATCAGAGTGATAGGAGTGCTTACAATCTTATTATTTCATCTTGTACTGTACAGAAAACCATTTTGAGAACGTGAGGCTATACTGGAGTTTAAGAGTTTCACAAAACCATAAGTGGAACTCTGCTGAGAGCCTTTGATTTTGGAACTTTAAAAACTAAATTTTCTACCACTTAGGAGGCTGAATTAAATGCCAGTCAAGTTCAACGCGACTGTGTGCGCGAGCAAGTTTCAGTATTGCAAAGCTAAAATCTACTGTTTGTTCTCAAGATTGCAATGATTTTCTACAACATAGTTCATGGGATCAGCAATGGCTCCTGCTGTAGCTCCTCCATTCAATCAAATCTCAATTCAATGTGGTAATATGTGTGATAAAAAGGAACAGTTCTTAAGAGAAATCATCAGACTTACTCTGTCAAAGTACTTAAACTGAAATGATGTTGTACAAGAGTTCAAAAGATCCAAACCAAAAGAAGATAGATTAAACAAAAGTACTTAACAAGAAACAAGTTTAAGCTCATTTATTCTTTTTGTTTTCTGTATGGCAAAAACAGTGTTGTTCTAGTTTAGGTTGTATCTTTTGGACAGTGAGGTTTCACCTTTAAGGATGAATGCATGAAGGAGGTTTTGAGCAGCCTGGGTTTGATCAGGTGTCCCTGATATGACAATGATCCTGTCACTTGTTCCTAGTTGAGGTTCATGGACTATGACCCTCGCACCCGATATCTGATTAATAAAACATCAAATGGTATAAGCTATGCTTCAGCGGTTAGCTCAACTAACGGGGTGCTATTTCATGTTTATGGCACTATCACACTAACGCTTTGGTTTGTAGCTTATCATCTCAGACTATATATAGCTAAACGGGGATTCAGTTTTTCAAATTTCAACCGATTCTGTAATTTTGAATCCAGAACTAAAGAAAAAAAGTATGAAGTTTTCGTGACTCTTGACCTAGATTAATGGTGGACGAATGATTTGCACCCTACTTGTATAGATTTTGTTTTTGCATGGTTTCATTTCTATTTGTTATTCAGCGGTTATTATAGTTTCTGGTTTATGATTTCAGGGACTAAAAATTAAACCGTGGAAACCTAAACCTGTGGTTGCCTAACCTCTTTAGGATGATGCTGGGATTCAGGATAAACCGTGGAAACTAAAACCTGTGGTTGCCTAACCTCCCTAGAATGACACTATTGTACAACCAAGAAAAGATTAGTAAGCAAAAATTTGACTTACCTGTCTCAGTTGCTCCAGATTGTAGCCATGCTCGCCATACACAAAGCTCATAGCATTTTCTGGAACTCTAATTTCTACAGTTGTGTTTGTAACCATCGCAGATTTGTGTCCACTGGAAAAGACCAAGCCAGTTTGTAAATTACAAGAAGATCAGAACAATAATTTCACATAATTGTCTACAACAGTTGGGCTTTTACCTGCCAAGAACATGGCTTGGGCGTGCAGAAGATAATCCACCACTAGCATCGGATAAACCTCTTAGAGCTGCCGGTGGCTGCATAAAGGTTATCTATATCAGCTACGGAAATTAAAATACACGCACAAATTCTGTCTTTGTTAACTTCGGGACTGTATGTGTAAGGGCCTAAGGGGGAGAATTAATCCTCTAAATCCCTCAGTGAGCAACAACAACAACATATTCACTAGAAAGTAGAGAATGGGAAAATACATAGGGATGGAGACATACCGGAGAGGCCCACATACGAGATGCAGTTTCAGTTAAGTGATGGGAGATATCATTGTGGTCTAAAGTGGACCGCCGACTAAAATTAGGAGAATAGTCAGGTAATGGATGAAATCTATCAGGAACCGGGTCTTCTGGTCGTTTGTAAGGATCTGTGCCAGCAGGTCTCGAATAGTTAACTGATGAAAGAGAGCCACTTAGGAAGGAATCATCAGATCTTCTGTGCAGATTTGTAGAGATGGTAGGTGGATGACCAAAGGACTGATGAGACCCAATAGACAGAGGATTATCTGATTGTCCGTGGTGGATTCTCTCTGTAGTTAAGGTGGAGTTGCTCTCGGTAACGGAACTTTTCTTCGAGTTAGAGAAAAGACTGTCTCGAAGCCTGCTCGTAACGTGGAAAATGGCTTCTCTTACATTGGGGAACTCTCCTGTAATCTATTTGCCAATAAAGAATGAGTTTATGATAGACAACTTAAGAAAAATGATGTTTTTAAAACGAACAACATGAAAACTGCATTCCACAATATTACCAAGTCAAAAAAGTCAACATGTGATCTAAGTACCTGCACAACTTGATCATTCTCTGAAATGCATTTTGGATTCTGCTCAGCCTTCAAAATTTGAATGGCAGCCCCCGTGGCTTTCCGCATTTCCGAAACTACCACACCTCCTTTTCCCAGCAAACAGCCAATTTGACTTGTTGGGACCACAAGCCGTGCAGTTATAGACATCCTTGAGCCATTGTCTAGGCTTTTTTTAGTGGCAAGCTCGAATAGTCTAGTAAAAACAAGGAGTATAGCTTTCTGGCTTGGCGAGGTTTGACGTTCAGGGCTCTACATGTGAAGAAAACAATTATCAAACACGAATAGTAGATAGATAGAATAATAACACAAAAGCATCCATGAAAATGGAAAGAGATAAAAAAATAAGAACAACCTCTGGTGCAGTAGCTGTAATTAAACGTTCTTCACAATCAGCAACTGTATTCCCCACACTTATTAAGGCACCAGACTCGATATGAAGGGTCTTTATAATTTTACCCCCTGTTCCTATAACTCCTCCGGCATTCTCAATGGAACAAAGTATCTTAAAAACCACATCTTGGTTCTCTGCTCCCACTTCTGATTGATGTGGTTTCAAGACGGCAGCTTTACTCATTAGAGCAGAGGTAGTAATGCTGTGAGGATGTGTCTCCTGAGTGGAACTACGATGAGCAAGAAAATCTCCACTTGGCCGATGAAGAGTTTCTTGTGGGATTGTTTCAATAGTCCTTCTAAAACCATCACGTGGAAACGACTCAAAAGGCATGCCCACCATAGCATCACGCTGAAGCATCTCGTAAGATCTATGCAAGGAATCATGAGAATTATCCACCTCTCTGTGCTGTCGGAAAACATCTCCCCTGACACCATCAGAAGGCCTGTACAAGACTTCTCTAGGACCCATATCAATATGCCTGCGTAAAGCATCTTGCCGTTCCGCCTCAATCTGCCTGCGTAAAGCATCTTGACGGTCCTCTTCAAAATGCCTGCGCAAAGCACCCTGAGAAACCCTCTCTTCAATATGCCTATGATGCAAAGCATCATGAGGAATCACATCACTGGAACGAGCTAAAGTGCCCCGAGGAAACATATCAGCTGCTCTTGGTCTATAATCATAATCTTCAACAGACCTACGAAGCAGAGACTCCTGAATAATTGTTTCTAAGGGCCTATGCGAAGATTCTTCAATGGTCTCTTTCTCAAGAGGTCTGTTTCCCACCACCCTTATCTTCTTAATATCTTGGCAATCTTGCAAGCACCGTGAAACAGATACAAGTGCTTTCTTCACAGCATTAACATTACCTTCAATCTGCCATATAATAGTTGACTCAATGTGAGAAAAAACACACAATACAATCTGCAAAAACAAGCACATTGCTACATACCAAGCTTTCAAGCTCACAACTCCACCATAAACTAAACCATGGTTCTAAAAATTGGTCTAGGCGGTTAGTTGTTAACTCAGTCCTATCCGAAACGATTTTCTTAAAATCCGATTTATGCAATTCAAATCGGTTAAACTATTCTAAATTGGTTTAAATCAATTTAATGTTGCCTAAATTTATTAAATTAAAAATTAATTAGTACAAATCAATGTTCTAAAAATCGCTAAGCGGCTGTTAAGCATTTTTATAAAGGATTATTGGTTAGACGTACGCCTAGGCCGATTTTTTTAACACCGGTTTTAAAAAATCATTTCGCTCATACTCGGTTTGCCGACTAGGCACCGCCTATACTGATTTTTAGAACACTGGTACAAATCCACATATTTGAATAATTTCTTTGTTAAAGCCTAGGCCTCATCTAGACTCCGAATAATCAACCTAGTCACTAGTCCTCTACAAAGCGCCTAGTTACCGACTAGCGATTTCTTGAACATTGAACTAAGCTTAAACAAGATAATCAGCCTAGTCTCTAATCCTCTACAAATCTCTTAGTTACTGACTAGCGATTTCTTGAACTGAACTTTGACCTAAGCTTAAACAAGAGAATCAGCCTAGTCACTAGCCCTCTACAAATCTCTTAGTTACCGACTAGCGATTTCTTGAACATTGAACTAAGCTTAAACAAGAGAATCATCCTCTACGAATCTCTTAGTTACCGACTAGCGATTTCTTGAACTTTGAACTAAGCTTAAACAAGAGAATCATCCTCTACGAATCTATTAGGTACCGACTAGCGATTTCTTGAACTTTGAACTAAGCTTAAACAAAAGAATCAGCCTAGTCACTGGTCCTCTACAAATCTCTTAGTTACCGACTAACGATTTCTTGAACATTGATCTTAAGCTAAAACAAGAATCATTACCTCCACCATCTCATCATCACTCTCAGCGCAAATAGGCAAATTCTCAGTCCTTATAGCAATCTTGCAACCAGTTTCTTTCCTAATACGCCCCACCATCTGTCCACCCTTCCCTATAACCGCACCGGCATGACTAGACTCCGTCAACAAACGGCACACAACCGTACTGCTCCCCGCCTCAACCGCCAAAATCTCGAAAACGCGAATCAACGCAGCTTGTGCCTTGGATACCTCAACTTCCTCATCCTCTGTACTGTTCCCATTGCTATCACCTAGTTTTAACCTAGAAGTTGAATCCACTTGCGCTATGATCGTTATGACCCGATCCGGGGACCCGAACGGAGGCTCCTCGACGCGGATCTTAGCTCCCGTTGACTGTTGGAGCTGTTTGATCACGGTTCCGGATTTTCCGATCACCGCGCCGACTTGTGATAAGGCGCTGAGTAATCGGAACGACGCGTGTCCCACGGGGACGACAAGTGGCGAGAGGAGATGCGCGTGGTGTGTTTTGGTCTTTTTGGAAGATCCGAATCCTGAACCCGCTGGATCTACGGCTCTGGATCTCTTCTCGGTTGAATAGTGAAAGCTGTTTCGCTCCATGACTTCTCTATTTCTCTCTCTCTCTCCTTCTCTACAACCTTGTCACGGCGGTTTCCGGCGGATTATCGAGGAAAGTCTTTAAAACAGTCTTTAACGCTTATATGCTAACTTGCGCCGAATAATTGGCTTAACCGACACCGTTTAAATTTGTGCGCAGATAGGTTGCCTAACCGACACCGTTTAATATGTGAGCTGATAAGTTACTTAACGACGCCGTTTGATATCTAGATTGTTTATGCTTCTAAATATCAAACGCCGTCAGACAAAATGTAACGTTTCTCTACAACCTACTTGTCACGGCGGTTCCCGGCGGATTAACGAGAAAAGTCTTTAAAACAGTCTCTAACGCTTATATGCTAACCTGCGCCGAATAAGTGGCTTAAACGACACCGTTTAAATTTGTGCGCCGAATTTGTGGCTTAAACGCACCTTTTTAATATGTGAGCCGAATAAGTTACTTAAATGGTGCCGTTTGATAAAGTTTTTTATATTTCGTGCTACAGTGATTTTTTTTTTTTTTTTGAACACTACAGTGAACATCTAATATTGATTGGTTTATGCTACAATGAACAAGATCTATGCTTCAACAGTGTTATGTTACAATGAACAAGATCTATGCTTCAACAGTGTTATGCTACAATGAACAAGATCTATGCTTCAACAGTGTTATGTTACAATGAACAAGATTCGAGACTGATGTATGTTTTAAACACATGTAAAGGATATATCCCTCGCTATATCTTCACAAGCATCTCATGGATTTGCGTTTTTCCTCCACATGAAACGAAGCAGACGCATCTTTTCAAACTTCATAGCCAGGATTCACAGTCTGTTGCACATCTCCATAGCTCTCAAGCTCAGTAACATCCTCTACGCTTCCAAGAAACAGAGGCAATCTCTGGTGAAGCTTCACTGGCTGTATAGAAAGTATCTCTCTTTTCCCATCAGAGGCTTTGCCACCAGCTTGTTCCACTAGATAAGCCAAAGGGTTTCCTTCATAGACTAAACGGAGATGGTCTCTTGGATTCATAGCCACTCCTCCGTATAACAAAGTCCTGTGAAGATCAGCCACTAGAGAACAAATGTAACGTGCTGAGTATTTCTTTGGGTTTTGGCCTTTCCCTTGGCGTACTGTATCAATGTATTTCCTCAGACCTTCTGGCCAGTCGAAGTACCTCGCATCGTTCACTGAGTAGATTTGTCCTGAGAGCAATGGTCAAGGCAGATTCTTTTAGACACATGATTAAGGATGTTGCAATTAGGCATGTGCACATTTATTCAAAAACTGAAGAATCGAACCACACTGAACCAAAACAATCGAAACTGAACCAAAATTCAAAATAACCGCACGGATCTTATACTTTTGGAACCGAAACCAAACTGAAACCGAACCCGAAAAAACCCAAACTGGGAACCGAATGGGTGCCCAAATTTTTAAAATACATATTATACCCAAAATATAATTATATTTAGTTTCTAAATAATCAAATATCCTAAAATACTATTTATAAACCGAAATACTTGAAAACCCGAATATTTGTGTACCCAAAATATTTAAAATATCCGAATTGTCTGATATTTTTCTCTAAATTATCCGATATTTAACCTGAAAACCCTGAATTATCCGACATTTTAACCGATATTATATGAATTTACCAACAAAACCGGAACCAAACCAGATTGAATCCAATATTTTCGGACATTAGCTAGTTCCCAACTTTGCTACCCGAATCTAACCAAACACCAAAATAACCAAACCGAAACCGATCCAAATTTTGAAAATAACCGAACAGTAGAACTGAAAAACCGAAAACCAAAATATCTTAACCGAAACCGAAAACCAAACAACCAAGCCTAGTTGCAATGGATCAGTCTGAAAACAGTTTTTACCTCGAGTAGGGATCTTAATATTCTGATGCGTAAGAACGAACTCGCCAGTAGAATGATCAAGCGTGAAGGCATGTGCACCAGAGCCAAGAGTAACACAAAGTATCGTAGCTGAAGAGTACAGAACGTAACCTGAAGCTACAAGCCTGTTACCTCTCTGCAGAGAATTGAGCTCAGCTTTCTCTGCAACAGGTAAATGATCAAGCTCAACTAGTCGATTATAAACCCCAAATATAGTCCCAGTAGGTATCGAAGCATCGATGTTACGTGAACCATCTAAAGGATCTACAACCACAACGTAAGGACCATCATCTTTGATCCAAGTGGGAGTATCGTCTTCTTCTGATGCCATTACTGCCACTTTCCCTGAGTTTCTGAGAGATGACAAGATGATACCGTTCTGAAAAAAAAACATTAACTGTAAGAGTGTGTCTAACAATAAAGATGGTTAAGAGAGATACATACAGAGACAATATCGAGCGGTTTGGGTGCGTCACGGTCTGAGCCAGTAGAGGAGGAGTTAACAGAGAGCTTTCCAAGTGAAGAGTTGTAAGGAGAAGAGACAAGAGAAGCTATTCTTTTGCAAGCGTGTTGTAAGTGGTAAAGTAACACCACAAGATCATCTCCTACATTTGCACCTTCTCTCCCTATAATCCAAAAAAAAAAAAATACTAACAACTTAAGAAACAGAATTAAGCCAAAAAAAAAAAAAAAAAACTTAAGAAACAGAATACTAAAACTTTAAATAAAAAAAAATCAATCTTTACCTTTTTGTCTCACTGAGAGAGTTTTGCAAGGCCTATCTTACTCAATTAAGCACGTTTTAAATGCATAGATCGACATAGAACGCGAACATTAAGACAGGTTTGTAATTTCGTTCAGACAGAGTAGTTTAATTTTACCTGCAAAGTCTACGAGAGTACAGTATCCATCACCATCATCACCACTGGTCGAAGTCTGATGAGTGGCTAGGGACTTAAACGAAGCAGAATCACCGCGTGACGCCATACCGCGACGGTTGTTTCCGACGGTTGGAGGAGAGAGAACAGAAGGTAGAGTTTGTCTTAACGGGTAAAGTTTGAGTCTTGACGGGGAAACTGAAGTTGGGTACAGAGTTAGAGTGAGAGATTGCATTATTTTTCTGAGTTCAGAGCATTCACGAAACTCTTCAGTCTCATCTTGATACGGTTCAAGCAATCTACAGCATCATTTTCCGGTTAGTTTTGGAATTGGGTTCCGGTTTTGTTCTTAACCGGTTCGGTTAAGAGAGTAAAGGAAAGGCCTTTTGGCGTCAATAATATTCCGGTTAGTTTTGTTCTTAACCGGTTCAGTTACAACAGTAAAGAAAAGGCCTTAGAGCACCCGCAACCACAAATCCTTAGGAGAAATCCTTAAGGAAATATTAATTTTATAATCAGTAGGTCCCATAAACAGTTAAGAATTCTATCTTTAAAATCCTTATTTAAAGATTAATCCTTATACTATTAACGGGTTCCATTGCTCACGTGGCGGTCCGTGAATGGTCAGTTTTTATTTTTTTAAGAAAAAATCTGAAATATCCTTATATAATCCGAAATGCCCATTTTTCTTTTTTCTTAAGGATTCCTCCTAAGGACCCGTGGTTGCGGGTGCTCTTAGGCATCAACAACTTTATTGATAAAAACAGAGGAACCAAACAGATTCTGTTACTGTTACAAAGTTACTTCATTTGAAGACTCACAGATTTAAGTAACTTTTTTTTTTACTTATGAAGAATTCTTGTGGAGCATTGGGTCAGAGACAACTTGAGGCTTAAAGTCTAGCTTTATGTACTTATCCAAAAGATCAGCATAAACTTCATATCTTGCAGTCATTCTAAATCCCCATTTGTCTTTATACTGCCTGCAGAGATTGAGATCCATGTCCGAGATCAATAACCCATCTCTGCAACGCGACAAAGACGGCGTGCAAGAAGCATCAGGTGCAGAGAAATAGCTTGATCCATAGAAATGACCAAAGTCATTATGCTGCGGTTTGCCATCTCCTGAAGTGAAAGCATTTGGGAACACTTCGGTTCCAACTCTGTTAATAGATCCCACAAAGTAACTGTTCGCTATCGCAGCGTTTCTTGCCTGAACAGATATTGAAATGTTTCAGACAATGTTTGTCATTAGATAGAAAAGCTTTTTTAAAAAGTATTAGAAGTTTAAAAACCTCAATAGGCCACATTGGTTCACTGAGTTCACCAACAGTAGCTGAAGGGTTGAAGACAATCTCAGCACCGTTTAGACCAAAAGCTAACCAGTTTAGAGGATGGTGTCTTCCGTAACATATATTGACTGCTATTTTCCCAAACACTGTCTCGAACACAGGATGGCCAGTGTCTCCTTCCATGTAATACGTGCTCTCGTTGAAATCTCCTACCCTTGGTATATGGTTCTGTCACACCAAGCAATACAATTTAGCTCACAACAAGAACGGTCCTAGACCATGCTAAGTGAAACATTTGCAACAGAACCCCAATTTTTTTTAAAGAAAACTACATAGGCTAGGCTCCCAAATTTATAAAAAAAAAAGTAAAATTTAATTGAAATATTTAATAAATCGTCTATGACTCCCTAAATCTCAGGCCGGAGTCACAAGATAAATGGCATGTAGAGTGGTGCATGTCTAGTGTTTTACCTTCCTATGCTTGCCAATGATGTTACCGTTGTTCCCTATGATCACAGCAGTGTTCCAAAGTACTTCACCGTGATCCATGTCTCTTTCGAGGATAGGACTTACAATCACCATGTTGTACTTTTTGGCTAGTTTTTGAAGAAACTTTGTTGATTCACCATCAACAGGCTCTGCGAATTCACACCATTTCTTCTCTCTTGTACAGAATGCAAACGGCATAGTCCAAGCTTCCTATCCATTGAACCACTTCAAAGTTACAAAACGCGCTATGTTCTAAAACTCGTTCGGCGGTGGTTAAGCGTGATTATTGTTTAGGCGGTGTTAAGCGTATTATAGAGGATTATTGTTTAGGCGGGCGCGTAGACCGATTTTTTGAATGTGTATAGGCAGGCGCCTAAGCACCACCTAAACCGATTTTTAAAACATTGCAACTAACTTATAAAGGAAACCAAATGGAGGCAAAACCTGTAAGCAGAGTATGTTAACACCAGCAACACCTGCAGCGTCGATCATCGGCTTTAACTTCTCGAATATTCCTTTTTTCTGGTCGGAGAAAGGAGCAGTGGTTGGAAGAGCAATGGAGTTTTGAATGAGACCAACTCTGACAACTCGTGGCTTTCTCATTTGCTCTTCATCAGCTGAAAAGCTAACCGCCTAGAAAAGTAATTAGTCCAGAGATCACATCAAAACTTGATCCAATAGTATATAGTAGAGGAAGTAAACGAGTATAAACCTGGAGATCAAAAGCATGTTTTGAAGAGAGGGCTTTAGCAGAATCTGACAAAACAATCTGTTCAAGCGATCTACCACAGTTACTTCCAAGTAGCAATCTGCTTACCTCCTGCATAATCAAAGGATCCTTTTTTCATAAGTAAAGACTACAAATCCAACATTTGAATTGGTGGCTAATCAAGAAACGTGAATTTTAGTAAACGTAAAACCAAGAATCCAAAAGAGTAACTAGTTTCACCTGATAGAGCTCAGGCTTGAGATTTGTGGATAAGAGTTGGTGTAACGAATCATATCCACGGATCGAACCGTCGGCAACTGTTTCTCCGTTTTCAGAGATGCTCTTATCCATTTTTACAAGAGTTTTCTGAAATTGTCTTTCTGTCGATCACGAAACTAATATGGCAGATGTGATGTCAATAATGATCGGATTATTAGGCTATTTTTTAATTGGGAAGGAAAAAATTAGCCTAATCATTCAATGGCAAGATAAGTACTAATTAAAATAAGGAATCTACTCAACTAAAACATCTTTCCATTAGGTGAAGACCAATGTGTTCTTTCTTTTCTTTTTCACTGTAAGATTATATTCAACACATGAACCAAGAATTACAACTGAACTGATACAAACCCGGCGAGTTTGAAAAAACTAGAACATTGCTAATTTGCTAGTATATCTGTTATTAATCATTTCTTATGAACACCAATTATGTTACAAAAAAAAAAAAAAACAATTCATTAATTAATGAGATTAGCTAGTTATGCGATACGTTAACATGTCCAAACCGGTCTCTTACGGAAAATTTCGCTTCCCGGTCTGAAGCGTATCTCGTAAAATAACCAGCCGAACCGGAGAATCACGGTTTCAAACTAATGGGCCGTGTTGCTTATGAGGCCCAGTGGCACATTCATTCAAAGGTTAATTAATGAAAACCGGTTCAAAGCGTATCTCAGAGAATAGCCAACCAAACCGGAAGAATCACGGTTTAATGCTCTAACAAAAATTTCAGATCAACGGCATATCGCATCAAAGGAGAAAGAGACGGAGGGGGAGATATGGTAGGCGGCGGAGCTAGCGGTCGTGGCGGAAACAAAGCCGAGGCGAATCAATTCCTCGCAACATCCGAGAAGCTTCTCGCATCTAACGACTTCAAAGAAGCCAAAACATTCGCGATCCGCGCATGCAAATCCGACCCGACCCTAGCGGAAGCAGCGGACTCCATCCTCACAATCTGCGACGTCCTCATAGCCAGAGAGACTCCTCTAGGCGACTCAAACTTACCAGACTGGTACGCCGCGCTACGACTCGGTCGGTTAGCTCAGAACCCCGAACACGTGGCGACTCAGTACCGTAGGCTCGCTCTCCTCCTCAATCCTTCCGTTAATCGCTTCCCTTTAGCCGACCAGGCGTTTAAATTCGTCTCACGTGCCTGGCACGTGCTCTCTGATCCGTTTAAAAAGTCGTTATACGATCAAGAGGTTCAACTTGCTCAACAACCTCAACAATATTTCAAATGGAAACCTAACCAACAGCCGTCGCCGCCTTCTGTTGCCGCTCCGCGGGCCCCACGGAGTGATTTTATGGCGGCGACGAGCTTTTGGACTGCTTGTCCGTACTGTTTTGTACTCTTTGAGTACCCTAAGGTTTATGAGGAATGTGTTTTGAGGTGTCAAGAGTGTAGGAGAGCGTTTCAAGCTGTGAGGATAGAGAAGCCTCCTGTGGTGGAGGAGGAGGAAGGGAAGGGAGAGGAGGTTTGCTTCTGCTCGTGGAGTGTGTTTCCGTTAGGGTTTTCCGGGGAGTTTAAAGCTCCGACGAGCTGGTCACCTATTTCACCTCTCATTGCATGCCCTCCCACCACCAAGAAGAGAAAAGAACCTGCTCCTCCAAGATTCTTTTATGATGATGATGATATATACGTTGCTATTTCTGATGATGATCATGAAGGAAATGACGGTAGTGATGATTTACAAGCGAATGGTGGGAAAGGGAAAGAAAAAGTTGTGAGAACTAACAAGAAACATGGAGCAGAGAAGGGAATCCAAAATGTAGAAAGTGTCAGTGGTGCTACTCGTGTTGGTTCCTCGTCTATGTCTAAAGAAATGAGTAGTAGGATGAGAATGGGAACTGGAGCTAAGAATTTAGGAAGGTTGGATTTGAATGTGGAGTTCAGTAATGAAGTGGAAGACGGGAGAAATGAAGGCAATGGGGTGGGAAGTAACAGGGAGGTGGATAATATGGAAGGGATTGGGTTCTTTGAGGATCTTGATGAGTTCTTGAGTAGTTTGCCGATATTTTCTGTCGATGGAGATGATAAGATCAAGGCTACTTAGTGAAGTAAGACTCTCTTTTTTCTCTCTCTCTTGTTTTAGGTTTCAGTGGTTCTGTTGTTGTGGTTGGTGAAGGCCTTAGTTTTTTTATGTCTCTGTATTGATGTCTAATTGTAGTGGAGATATTAGCCATTTTATTTCTTGGATATGGAATCCATGTAGTTGGAATCTGTTGATGTATATGGCACAAAATTCTTACTTTTTCTAACCTTCATGTACACAAATCGGCATCGTAACAAGGAACATCTTTTATTTGATTGTGCTGGGCTTTTGAGTTCTGATTAAGGCATTCAGATTTCTTTTTAGGATTAGAGGATGCAACATGATTTGCTAAGTGTGCCTTCATGATAACACATACTCAGCTCCGGTTTGTTTTTGCTGCACTCTTTCAACCAAAAAGCTACAGTATGAAGTATAGGTGGTGAAAAATAAGTAATACTATACTGAAATCTGTGTTTTCGTGGCTACCGCTTGTCTTTGTTTCTGTACATTCACTGGATAAGTTTTTTGTGTTATTTCCTTTCTGGGCCAACAGAGTAAAATGCAATGGCAGGAACACGTTTGTAGCTTCGTTCATCCGAAGTTTTTTTACAAGAAAGTCTAGCCAGGGTATATGCTAAAACCTTAATGGCTTTGTAGGGACGCTTCTTTTGTAGTCTCTGTAGGTATTCTTACAAATGTTAGAGCTCTCACTTACCTGTAAACTGTAACGAGAGTCTGCAAGAAGATGCGAAAGCTATTCAACCAATGCTGTATTGTTATTTGGCTTTTATAAGCTCTGGCTTAACTGCAGTAAAGGACTAAAGGTAAAGGTTCATTGTTGATGTATAAACTTGTTCAAGCTATAGTAGAATGTAGAACTTCATTTCTAACTCCTTGATTTTTTTTCAGTGATTGAACTGTTCAGGCTGTAACCCTTCCCGTGCTATCTATTGTTTCTTAATTATTATGATGAAGACAGGTTGGTAGTTTTTGGAAAATCAAAGACATGCCGAATAACCAGGTTCCTCTGTTGTGCTCTCTTCTTACCATGTATTTTTCCAGAGTGCAAAAGAAGTTTTTTCATAGTTTCTTACGTATTGACACAATGTTGTTCAAGATTATAGCTACAGATCTAGCTTGAATGATTCCAGAGTCAACTAACAAGCAGTTATAATGTTTACGTGCTTAACTCTAATTTGTGAAGTTTAGTTTTTATGGCTGATTTTACAAATTTTATAAATCTAACATGGGGATCTCCGTCCAACTAATTTAATTTCCACAAGAAAAGAATATGTTTCGTGCGAGAAAGCAGCCTTTGAAAGGAAATTGATAGAGAGACGTTTTTTTATGTTTTATGACAGGGTGTTGGTCAACGGTCAAGGCGTACATGGAGATCTCCGTTTTTGTTGGAGAAGATGAGATCTATTTTTGGATCCGACAGGTGAACTACCAGACAACTCAAAAGTCCATCTGTTTTGTTTTATCCTGTCCTTTTTTATTGTCTTTAATTTCCCTAAACATCTAAATCTCCCTAATACACCTCAACTGGTTTTATTCAGCTGCATTTCTCATCAATGGCAGTCGTTTCTTCAATCATGTCCACTTCAGTGGATCCTTCTTCCTCAGGAGTCTGTGTTACTCACAATACATCGAAGGTTAATTTATTTCTGTATGTGTAAATATATTACACAGAGTTGTTTAGCATGCATATCTCTTTACTCTTGTATCTATACTTTTTCTACAGATCTTTGGTAACAATGCAAATCAGAAGCCGACCTATCTTAGACTCTGTACCTCGTCAAGGTAATTTCTTCATATTTTTCAGACTTACAACTCTACTAGTGCAGAGATAGGGTGAACTGATGTATACGAAAATGTAGAAAATAATAATGCACGTTAGAAAACAGTATCAATTATAGGCCAACGATGCATTGCAGTAGTAGACTATTAGTATATTGCTGATTGGAATTTCCTTATCTAAATCTGGCTTGAATCTTACAGAAGATATGCCAAGTTGAGAGTAGCAGCTTCCATTTCGAAGGTGCCACTTAAGCTTACGCGTGAAGAAAAACACCAGGATCATGTGACTTCGCCAGATAGAGGAAATGACGTGTTTGAAGAAATGAAGCAACGGTTCCTGACCTTTAAGAAAGACAAATACATGTAAGTTGCTGAAGTAAAAACATCGTTTTTAATTTCTTTGGTTTTTACATATTATGCCTGTTTTTGTAATGGTTTGATTGTTTATGCCAAAAAAAGGGATAACTTGGAGCGGTTTCAGAGTCTTGCCAAGAGCCAATCCCCAAAGGTGAGAACTTAGCACCTCTATTACTCTACACTTTTATACGTGACCATGTATCTGACATTTCAGAGGCCAGTTTATGGTGATAGCTTGTGCAGATTCAAGGGTTTGTCCTTCTCAAATTTTGGGTTTCCAACCAGGAGAAGCATTTACCGTTCGTAACATTGCAAATATTGTACCCACTTACGAGGTCCGTGTTGTTAGCCTTTTACTTAACCATGTATGTTTACTGTGATGCTGAAACAAGAAAACATAAACTTATGCTTTTGTGTAGAGTGGTCCATCTGAAACAAAGGCCGCACTGGAGTTTGCTGTAAATTCTCTTCAAGTAAGCATTAATTATGAAGAGACTAATTACACTCATGATCATGCAGTAGCGATTTGGCATATGATCCGTAAGTGATTGTAAAATTTGTTTGCAGGTGGAGAACATTCTTGTGGTTGGGCATAGTCGATGTGGAGGCATCCGTGCATTAATGACCATGGATGATGACGAAACAGAACAAGACATAGACTCAAGGTTTCACCCAAATTTTCATTACTTTTTCATCATATCCTAACAATACACATTCATCATCATCTGCATTGTTTCTTTTCCCAGGAGCTTCATCAAGAACTGGGTCGTTATTGGGAAAACCGCAAGATCAATCTCGAAGTCAGCTGCTTCAGAACTCAGCTTTGATCAACAGTGTCAGCATTGTGAAAAGGTAAACCAAGCCTTTCGTTATTGCATTAACACACGGGTCGTAATAGATTTCATTTTTACACTTGTAGGAATCTGTGAACTGCTCGCTGAGGAATCTATTGTCGTATCCGTGGATAGAAGAGAGAGTGAAGAAGGGGACTTTAACAATCCATGGTGGTTACTACGACTTCACTGAGTGCACGTTCGAGAAATGGACGGTGGATTATAATAAGGAAAGAAGCTGTCTCGAGAGGAAACTCGCGGTTAAGGATCGGTCCATCTGGAGTTAACATGGTTTATGTGAGACACAACTGATCAGAGTAAAGATTGAGTTTGGTTTGGTTTTGAGATTGAAATTTCGGTTGGTTTGGTTCGATTTCGTTTTTTACTTTTAATACGCTGGTATTGGCATTTTTTTAACGGTCTGTCCTCACGTTGCTGAGATCATCTCCAACAAAAAAAAAGATATAATTTTGTCACATTTAATTAATTAATTATAAGATCGTGAAACTTGTCAAATACTATATAACTAGGTGTTTTGCCCGCACATGCGGCCATAATTTTCATATAATTTACTATTAATCTATATTTTATTAATTCAAACCAAAATAATAAGTTATGATTTATGTTTTAAATTAATTAAATGATAACACTCACATAATAAAATATTTTTAAAAAATATATTTTTACAAATGTGTTTCTTTAATTTATTTTAATTATAATTTTTTCTATCTTAATTTTTTATTTCTATAATAAAAAATATATTTTCAAAATAACAATATAATACATAAGAAGTATCTTATTTTATCAAAATATAATTTTTCATAGAAATTCGTTTTTACTCTATAATAAATTTTATATGAAATTATTAAAATATGACAAATAATCAAAATTATCTAAATCATGGAGAAATTACAAATCGGATAATTCACTTAAACTTTCTAATAGAAAATATATGTTCAAGATAACAATCTAATAGATAAGAATTATCTTTTTTTTTTAAATCTAGTATTATTATATACATTCATTTTATTATTTAATAAATTATATATGAAATTATTAAAATATGATAAATAAGCAAAGTATAAAACCATGGAGATATTGATAAATCAGTATTGCTTTTTTTATATTTAACTACTAATATTTTAACTTAATTTTGATTTCTATGATAAAAATATATTTTTAAGATAACAATATAATACATAAGAATTATCTTATTTTCTAAAAGTATAATATTATTAATAGAAATTCGTTTTAATTATTAATAATATAATTTTTTATATATAAATTTTAGAAAAATATTAAATTATGAATATAAATTCGTTTTAATTATATTTAAATACTAAGTTATTAATATAATTTCGTTGTAGATAAATATAATAGTGTTTATATCTTAATTTAAAATTGAAGTTTTATATATAAAAATATATTTCAAGATAACAACAAAATTCATAAGAATTATCTTATTTTAAAAAATATAAGAGTATTAATATAAATTCGTTTTTATTAAATAATAAATTTTATATGAAATTATTTAAATAAGATAAATAAAAAAATTTACCTAAAATCAAGGAGAAATTGACAACTAAACAAGTTTACTTCTTAAATAATAGTATAGATATAATTTTAGTATGATTTTGTTTTTGTCCAAAAAAAAAAGTTTGATTTTGTTAAGGAAATTATTTGGGCAAATTATTCGATTATGAAGTTAACCACCGTTCTGAGAATAAAGAATGGGCTGATTTTTCCAGATTGGGCTTTAAAGTATTATACGGCCCAGAACCGAAACAGTACAAATACGAAAGAAGAAGAACGCTAGGCATAAGCATCTTCTGATTCGAAGCAGCGAGAGAGCGAAGAATAAGATTAAGCTAAGCGATGGGCGTGGAGAAGCAAGTCATCAGACCCGGCACTGGTGCCAAACCCGCTTCGGGTCAAACCGTCACCGTCCACTGCACCGGATTCGGTAACCTCTCTATTTTCTCTTCCTCATCGTTGAAACTTGAAATTCCCATGTATCGATTGCGAAAAAATCAATCCATCGACGGTCTTTCTTAGCTGAATAGATTTGTGATCTGGTAGCCGCGTGAGTGTTTTTGATTTCTTATTGGATAAAATTTATTTCGGTAGGGTTTATGTTCTTTGAGATCGCTTGATTAACTAATAATCCAATCCCTCTGTTTCAATTTAACTGTCTTAAAAATTTCTAGTTTTATGATTTCTGCAAAATTTATTTATTTTATTTTTTATTGGTTGAAATGTGGTTAGATTATAGGGTAATGGTGATGTTTTTATTTTGAAAATATGCAAAATCAAATGTTTTTGTGCATAAGCCTAAAACAAAAACTAAAATGAAACTGATTGAGTAATATTTAACAGTTTATTAGTTTGTGATTGAAACTCTATATATACACTTTGATAATCCTTTTGTGAGTTTTATTTCAGAGTTGTAATTTATTATGTTTTTGTTTGTTTGTTTTGTTTCAGGGAAAGGTGGTGATCTTTCCAAGCAGTTCTGGAGGTAAAAGCATCCTCTTGCCATACTATTAAATATGGTTTGGTGTTTAGAAAGTCTTGTTAGTTTTGTCTTAAATGTGTGTTTTGGACTTTTGGTATATATATAATAGTACAAAGGACGCTGGGCAAAAACCTTTCTCCTTCCAGATCGGTAAAGGTGCTGTGATCAAAGGTAATCATCTTCTTTCCTCTCTTTCCTTCATGGTTTCATCGTATCATATGTAACTGTATGAGTTTCTGTTTGCCATTTCTTGGGAGTGTTAACGTGAATTTTAATTGTATTTGCTTACAGGATGGGATGAAGGCGTTATGGGAATGCAAATTGGAGAGGTTGCTCGCTTGCGGGTATGTTAGACTACTCCTCTAACTCATCATGAAAAAAACATATTTGATTGCTTAATGAGTTATAAAGCTTTGCGTCTGTCTTGAAAGCATGTTCTTATCTTTAAGGATTTTGTTATTTTGAGCTTGTTGCAGTAGAAACCCTTCGTGTGTGGAGGAATGTATTTGGTGGTATTTAAACATCTTCTGTTAATGCAGTGCTCACCGGATTACGCATATGGTGCTGGTGGGTTTCCGGCGTGGGGAATCCAGCCAAACTCGGTTCTCGATTTTGAAATCGAAGTACTCAGCGTGCAGTGATGCTCTCTCTCTATGATGTGACAAAAAAAACCTACGTTAAATTATTAAGTGGTTGTAACCCTTTTATCGTATTGCTTCCGGGATCTTGTTTGAAACAAAACTTTGTCGTGTCACTCCTGTCAGTGCTCTGCTAAAACTCTTTATCTAAAATAAAAGATCCGTCTCTTGTTTCAGTCCAAATGTTGTATGTTTTGTTCCAGTTACCATGAGACTATTATTTAGGCGTGTGACTTTAAACCGAACGGTCCGAGTCCAAATTTTCGGTTTTTGGTTTGGTTTCAGTTTTGAATTCAGTTTAGTTTGGAATAATTCTGAAAAGTAATTTGGTTTTCAGTTTGGTTTGGTTTTTGATTTTCAAAAAAAAAAATTAAAAAATCGAAAATAACGAACCGAATTAAATTGAAAATATCCGAACTTATCCGAAATAACCGAAAATATCTGTTTTTTTTAGAAAATTATACCGAAATTAACCAAAAATCAATAAATCGATTATTTTCGGAAATAATTTTGAAAACCGAAATTAACTGATAACCAAACCAAAATTTTATTCGATTAATTTCAGAATAGGTTTCAAAATTTCGGGTTAACCGAAATCCGACGGTCCGGTTCGGTTTCGGAAAACCAAAGTCGCAGACCTACTATTATTATTGTAGATCGACTTCGTCTGCTCTACCACTGAGCTAAGACGGCATCTTATACTTTTAAAACCAGTATTTAGGATGTTTACTCATAACAACGTTTCAAATCAATGTTTCTCACTTAAATGGTTTTAAGAAAAATGCCAATAATAATAACAATCAGTATATAAATAATCTGTTAGTGATAACCATGATGAAATGTTGAATTCAACATTTGCTAAAACAGTAGTTACTATTCTTAATATCAAATCAAAGGAGAAAAAAAGAAAAGACCAAGGCTACAAACTTTTTCAGACAAAGATATGTAAGCTAAACAAAAAGAAAAGGATACAAGTCGTGCGGGTAATTAAGCAGCACTTAAAATTCCTTCCCGTGCATTTCTTTAATCATCACTTATGACTCCTTTTTCTTCTTTCTTTTTTTCTTTTTCCATTTTCTCTTTTTCTTTTCACCCACATTCCCCAATCACATTCGACTTTTTATAATAACAATAACAATATATTAAAAATAAATGAAAGTCTACAGAATATTAATAAAACAAAAGGTAATGAGCTATATATGGCGTTGCATATAAGCTAGATGCTCAAATTGCAAATTAAAATAATAAAAAAGTAGTTTACTTTTATTCTTTTTCCACCACAATGGGTGTTTGAAAATACAACACGCACCTGAACACAATAATATAGGGTTAATAAAAGAAAATAAAAGCTTGAGCACACTTTCACTAACTTAGCTTTCACTGAAAATTTCTAAAAGAGAAAAGAAAACCTTTTACTTTAACGAATAAATCAACAAAGTAATTTATATTAAATGATAAAAAAAAGGATGATAAAACCTGAAATTATGGACCGTGAGACTTTGTCATGATATAATACCATAATTACGTATATACACGTTCGGCCCCCTTGTCTCCATTACTTTCAAGCAAAGCACCAATAACACCATTTGCTTCTGTTTTAATTACTACAAGATTAGTTTCCAAGTAACATTTCTTCTTTTATTTCTTTCATATAAAATCGAAACTATCATTTCTTTCACCTCAAACTCACACACTATGTAATAATTCACATAAATTCATATTTATAACTTTATACAAAACATACTTCCACAAATACCAAAAAATATATGTTATTACCAAACCGAACCAAAGAGAAGGTAAACCATAAGGTGAGGGGGTAATCTGGTAAACAAATAAACGATGTAAAGGGTAAAACCGTCATAAAATCATTTTATAAAGCCTTTGTTTACTTACCATTGTTGCCACTTAAATAACAGTTTCGTAAAAAAAGCAAAAAAAAAAAAAGTTTCTACGGTGCTTTCACATTATAGCTGCTCGTTGGTCACTTTCATCTCTCTCTCTCTCTCACTCTTATCCCTTTGCTTTTTCCATTGATTCATCATCTCTCATCGTTCTCTCTGGATCTGAGCGAAACTTCCTTCCCTCTCTGTTTCATCTCTTCAAGGTATCAAATCTTCTCTCTCTGCTTCACTGTCTTTCTCTGTTTGTGTAATCTGGTAATTACGGTTAAAAACGGTTTAAATCCTTAATGGTTTGGTTAGTTTCTGTAGTCTTAGGTTCGAATCTCGCTTAGAACATTATGTCTTGTCTATATTCTGAACTAAGATTGTAAATTGAATCCCTGAAGCTACTATATACACTTGCTAGATGTTTAGAGTTTTCACTAGAATTGTGTTATTATGATTCTCTGTTCTTTTTACAAGTGTTGTGATTTTTGGTGTTGATGAGAGATGTTTCCTTGTGCACAGATAACCCTCTCAAAAACATAGATTGAGAATATTATAAGCAAGTGGATGATAAAAGATCAATTAGTGTATTAAGAGGAGAAAAAGAGAAACAGCATGTGTTGGTTCACTGTATACCGCAAAGTTGTGCGCTTGAATCTTTACTGCCGTGTCATTCTGTAAAAAAAAAAAAAAATTCTTCTTCCTTTTTTAACCAACTCTCCCCAGTAGTCTAAAATCTTCTTATTCTCTCTTTTAAAAAAAAAAGAAAAAATGGGATCCCAACATTTCTATGTGTATCATTGTGAACAAAGAATCAGCTAAGCTCCTTCCTTCCTTCACAAGAAAAGGTTTCTTCTTCGGGTTGGTTTCTTTCTGGTTTTTTCATTCAAGGTTTTCCTCAGAGTTATGGTGTGTCAGTCCCCTGGTAAGACAAGATTTCGAGCATTGAAATACGAGACAGGTGACGCTGACAGACCAGCTATTGTTGTCAGAGTTATTGCATGCTTTCAACCTATGGATAATTGCCAGGTCCTTAATGCTCTCTCTCATTTTATCACACTTTTAAAAATTATAACAGTCTTTACTCTTCTAACATTTATGATTGTTGTGGTTTCAGGCTGAATACTTCAGACTTCTTCTCAAACCAGTGACGTAGTTAGTCTCTGATTCCCCGCTGTATTTTTGTTTGTTCTTTGCCTCTTCGTTCTTTCTTTCACTACTTATTCAAAAGGGTAACCAGAAGTATTGCATTCACCTGATTGAGCAACTTAACAATCGGTACACCAACTTAATTTTTACTCACTACTCTTATTGAACTATCTTTCATGAGCTGATTTTTTTAACTTTTGCTTTGGTTCTGCAGTGTTTGTACTCTTTAAAGTTACCTAACTACAAGAGCATGCCTCTTGATACAAGGCAACGAGATTTGCCTCCTCAACCTTGCTTTGAGGATATAACAGCTCCTGGAATCCCTCTCCTTGAGCTTCAGGCTCGCTGTTTCCAGCCACCGCCATTCCAGTCTCTTCTGTGGAGTCATGATAAGGAGTCTTGTGGAAAACGATTCTCTATTTCTGGCATGAGGTCTTGGTGTGCTGCTGCTGCTGCTGCTACTACTACTACTCCATTAGAGTCTTCTCAGAAAGGACTTATGATATTCGATCAATCAGGAAACCAGACTCGTCTACTACGATGTCCATTCCCCTTACGGTTTCCATCTCTAGCTGCTGCAGAGCCGGTGAAACTCTCTGAGTTCCAACACGGTCTTGACAAAGGTTTCAGTGAAGATCATGTTACTCTGAAGGAGTTTGATGAGAACTGTGTAAATGGAAAAGAGTCGGAAATGCATGAAGACACTGAGGAGATCAACGCATTGCTCTATTCAGATGATGATTATGAAGAAGATGATGATGATTGTGAGAGTGATGATGATGAAGTAATGAGCACTGGTCACTCTCCTTATCAAGTTTGCAACAAAAGAGCGTTGGAAGAAATAGATAGTCCTTGTAAAAGGCAGAAACTACTAGTGGATAAGGTTGATAACATCAGTGGCTCATCATCATCATCATCACTTGTGAGCTCCACAAAGCTCCCTGAATCAAACATCTCGACCAAAGAAGACACTGGTTCTGGTCTAAGCAACGAGCAGTCAAGAAAAGACAAGATCCGCACAGCTCTGAAAATACTCGAGAGCATAGTTCCAGGTGCAAAAGGAAACGAAGCTCTCTCACTTCTAGACGAAGCCATTGATTACCTGAAGCTACTGAAACGTGACTTAATCTCTACAGAGATTAAGAACCAATGCTAAAACAAAAAACCCACACCACAACATGGGGAACAAGAAAATCTACAGACAAATCAGGCTTGAAGATTCTCACGTGTGAAGTGGTTTAAGGTACCGTATCCTCTGCAACCAGCTTTTTAGCTGTATATAGTGGACTACTTTAGGTAAATATATATTTATGCTTCTGCAATTTCAAAAAGTTAAAGAAGAAAAAGAAAGCTCAAAAGTCATCATGGTCATTGATCGACAATGATTATCTTTTGGTGGCTTAGTGTGTGGATGGTGAAATCAAAAGGCAATATTCAAAGTCTTCATCTCTCAAACTCGCGTGGTCTATGAATCTCATCCCCCTAAGGTAATAATGATAAATAAAAATCTCTGACCCACACTCTCTTTTGTCTATATGATGACTAAAGTGGGTCCTTTGGTTTTTTATGAGTTGATGTCATGTTCATGTAATAAATTTTAGTGTCTGTAATAATGCAAACCACTCCTTTGTTCTTTTGCTTCCCCACTTGCTACTCTTGTTTTTGTTGTTGTTGTTGTGCATTTGAGTCTCTGTTCATTGTTCATGTTCTCTTCTGTGTCTATGTATTGTATGTATTGTATCAAGATGATTGTATTTTGTCGTTTGGGTTTTGTAATTTACCAATGTTATAAAATTTGGTCTTTGTTTGTGTAACATAAGGGCATCCTCAAAGGGAGAGCATTAAGGTGTGTGCTTAGAGTGAAAATAGTAGTAAAATAATGTATTTAGGTTAGGAACAAGGGACATCCTCAAAGAGAGATCACTTGTTAAGGGTGTGCTTAACAAAAAAAAAATTAATTTTCTTCCAATCACCAACTGCCACGTCGCCCAGGAACAAGGCTTAGAACTGATCTTGTTCAAGCACTATTAAACTGATCTTAGCCCACTTTTGAATTCTTTCCAATTAAAATAAGCCCAAGCACACTCTAAGTGTTCCCCCTTTGAACATGGCCTAAGGCTAGGTCTAGGATTTTGAACCGAACCTAACCCTAAACCGAAATTTTGGTTAGTTTAGTTAGAAGTTCGGTTAAATTTGGTAGGTTTTCTAAAAAATACTGGTTTTTGATTTGGTTCAGTAATCAGTTACTTCAGAGTTTTTTTCCGTTAAAGATAAGTATATCCAATCTAAACCAACCACATTTTTAACCAAAATTAACCGAATTTATCTAATATTTTAAACTGAAATAAAAAACTTCAGTAAGATTTTGAAAAACCAAACTAATCGTATATCAAACCGAACTTTACTTTAGGTTAATTTGGTAAGATTTATGTTAAACCGAGCTAACCAAAAACCGAACTAACCGAACCGCAAGCCTAGAATAAACATCAATTTTTTTAAGTCACTTATTCCATATTAGAAAATTCCAAAATCAATAGCAGTACAAACTAGGATCAAAGAATCAAATCAAGAACACACAAAGTTGCTCTCACTTATGTTTTAATAACTTTCTCAAGAAATTGAGTTCCTCCATCGTCTTGGTTTCCTCGTAGGTTGATGATCAACACCAGCGTGTTCTCCTCCCACCATATCTTGACTCTCATGTCCACTCATCTTAGTCAACTTACTAAGCTTCTTCCAACCACTGCTCCAAGCCGAAGACGACGTGTTCTTCACTTTCCCTGTCTTCTCAAACTGTCTTTGCATCACTTCCATCTCATTCTGAAGCTCAACATACTTTGTCTTCACAGTCTCTAACTCGAATTTCAACGTGTTGATATCCTTCTTAGCCGCAGCCCACCCTTCCTGTATTTATGAAAAAAAACCTTCATAACCAACAAAGAGTTTGCAATATGAATTTTGATCAAGTCCTCCTCTTACTTGCCTGAAAAGATTGTGGTGTAGCTTCGATCAATGTCTTACGATTTGGGATCATTGGTTGATAAGTAGTACCCATTGCTTCCCCCAACGTAGTTGACTCCTTGAGTGATGTGTTGGCTAAGGCGTTACTGATCTTGACTTGCTCCGAGAAGAGAACTTGAACCACCACACGTAATGGTAACCTCTCGTTCTGAGCAGCGTGCATGCATGCGTCCATTGATAGCTTTTGACAGTCCATCACTCTGCATAGACGCTTCCTCTCGTGTTCCGACAATGTCGGATGCGCCTATCGTTCAAAACCAAACAAGATCAAACTATCAATGAACAATGTAATACAAAAAGAAGCTTTATTTAAGTTATTCGGTTCGGCAAGTTTGGTTTTTGGTTAGTTCGGTTCAACATAAATCTTCCGAATTAATCTAAAATAAAATTCGGTTTGGTTTACTCTTTGGTTAAACAATGTAATACAAAAATAAGCTTTATTTAGGTTATTCAGTTCGACAACTTCGGTTTTTGGTTAGTTCGGTTCAACATAAATCTTCCGAATTAATCTAAAATAAAATTTGGTTTGGTTTACTCTTTGGTTAATTTAGTTTTTGAAAATCCTATCAAAATTTTTGTTTTCGCTTATATTTTTGTTTAATTTTTTATTTTTTTTTATAAGTTAAATTAAATTTGGTTATTTTGGTTTGAAGTTTAGTTCCATTCAGATTTTAGTATCGTTAGGTTATAAGTTGTTATTTAAAGACGAAGTAACCAAAAACCAAACCAAACCAAAATTTTTAAACCTATCAAATCAAACCGAAAGTTCGGTTCAGACAAAAGTTCTCAGGGTCTAAGGACCGTTACCTTGAGATATGAATCAATTGCTCTGTATAGCCCATCATCACAACTCCTAGCAGATTCCGGCAAAGCCTCAGCCAAAACCTGAAACTTAGTCAACGGCAAGTTCCTATCTCTAGCAACTTCCGTAAGATAACTATCCACAAGCCTCGCCACTCTCATCTTCGCATTCTGATTACCATTACCACCACCACCACCACCACCACTGATACTATTCGCTCTCGGGATCCCAGCATCAGCATACGGAGACATCATCCTACTCGGACTCGACCCTTCCGTCTGCTCCTGAACAAGAAAATGCTCCAACAGCCTCTGAACAAGATCAACATCATACATAGTCTCTCCCTTATTGTTGTAACTCGGAATCAGAAGATCTTGCAAAGTAGCTTGCTCGAACTGCATCCCGACGCGTTTCTCCAGCTCGGTGATCAGCGCGGGAGCTACTTTTAGCATGTTTGCTGATCTGAGGAGACGGAGGAGGAAAGTGCAAGTGACGGAGTCTTTCTGTGGAGGGATGATGCTGATCAAAGATTCGACGATCATTCTTTGGTCTTTGGAGGTGATTCCGTGTCCTGCAAGGGAGGAAGTGATGTTGTCTTGGTGGCTGTTTGGTTTTCCGGAGAGGACCATGTGGAGACCGCCTCTCCAGTCTGGTCCGGAGCTTCCTCCTCCTCCGCTGCTGCTGTTGTTGCTTCCGCAGCTTACGCTTTCGTCTGGAGAGCTTTCTTTGATCAGACCTGGTAGCCATTTTCCTGCGTAGTGCATTATTGATGCTCCGAGGAGTTCATATCTCATGCCTTTTACCTGTTTTCAATAAATGTTAAAAAAACCGTTACTACCAATTAACAGAGTATTCAGTGACAAAATATCTTAACAAATTATTGATTTATTTTATATTTATATAAAAGCCAAAACTAGATATATAAACAAATAAAAGATGTGAACTAACATTATTACTTAATCTGACATATTTTAATTAATTTAGATCGATTTAGAATGATTTCAACTGATTTAAACTGATTATAAAAAAGCCAAATCGATTTAAATTGTATAAATCAGATTTTAATAAATTTATGATCAATATAATTGTGTTATTACCATATTTAAAAAGTTTACAAAAATATAAATCAACATTAAATATGATTATTCATGTCATATTTTACCATAAGTCATATCATCAATTTTAATAGTCATGTCACATTTTTTTGTGAAATTGATTGTAGAAATAACATGTGGCAAAACCACTTCGCAAATATATATAAGAGATGTGAGATATTTTAATTAGTTTAGATCCATTTACAATGACTTTAACTGATTTCAACCGGTTTAAACTGATTTTAAAAGAAATCTAAACCGATTTGAATTGTATAAATCTGATTTTAATAAAAATTATGACCAATATGCTGCTTAAGTAGGCACTTAGGCACAGCTTAAATCCACTTTTAAAACCATAGTCTCAACTCTCAAGGTTAAGAGTTGGAAGATGTACACCAAAATGTTTGAAAGAGAAGTATACTATGTACCTTGATTGCAGTGATGACACGAACGAAGTGATCGATTCTCAAGATAGATACATCTTCAAACCACCAATCTGGAGGAACAGGCTGGTTGTTTCTACTCGGGCTAGAATAGAAACCAGAGTCCTTTGGTTCTTTCCATTTCGGACTAGAACTCGCAAAGTTATTAGTAGTTGATGGAGATGGTGACTTCCCTGTGTAAGCCCATTTAATCCCTTTTGGATTACTACAAGCCTTCCAAGCAATAGACTCACTACATCTCCTCACAATCTGAAGATTCTCAGCCCATGGTGAGAGCTTCTCACAGCTCTTTAACACCAAGATCGAGTCTCTCCATGAAGACAGAACCACGTAGCTGAGAAAGGCTTCTGTCTTGAAGATTAGATTCCCTTCTTCAAGATCCTCTGTCATTTCGAGATACTCAGCTGCGCAACGTAGACCTGATATGTTAGTTGCCGTGAGATCCACGGGAACTCCGTAGCAGAATTTTGAAGCGAGCTCAAACGCTTCTGGTCCTCCAGGTAAATCGTCAAGAATGAGTATGGTTGGGTCAGGGTCTCGTGACTCGTAGATTAATCTGTTCATCTTCCCGCTACGTGACAGCAACGGATACTAAAGAACAAGAAACATAAACATATCAAATCCATAAAACTTCTTGAAATTTATGATATTGACTCAAGTGGTTTTTTTTTTTTTTTACCTTGTGTAGGTGAAAGTTCATGTCTCCTATTTTAATCAGAAGATCACTGGGGATATCTGTAGCAACAAACCTAATCAAAGCAAAAAGGTTTTATAACTTCATTAACAAGGAAAGATGTTTTTTGAAGTTTTAGGACATTACCAAGATTGGCCTCTAAGCTCAAACCCATCAGTTTTGACGCCGGCATGTTTGTTAGAACTCAAAACTCCATTACCATACTCTCTTCCTCCTCCTCCTACAACCCCGGAGTCACTCTCAGATTCCCACATCATTCACAAACTGTTTGTGGTAGAAGCAAAAAGAAGGTACTAGAGAGGGGGGAGAAGATTGAAGTGGAAAGAGTGTGAAATAAACAGTTCCAAGAAAGGAGAGATTGATTAGTTTTGGATTATAAAGATGAAAGAGAAAGAAGAGCTTATTTATCCCCACATGGGATGCTATTAGATTTGGAGCTTTCTCTGAATTGTCTATTTTCTCAGAGAGAATTTAAAACCAAAGTCTCTGATATGTGTATCTACAGGCTGTGAAGTAATGGGCTTTGTAACACTCTGCTTCTCAATTATCATATACTATAATTAGCACTCTGCCCATTCTTATCTTATAAATCAAGAGTGTATCTGTCTTTTTTAGATTTTACAAAGAATAATTGAATTACTGACAATTGTTACATGTTTTTCAGTGAAGAGATCAGACTCTTCAGAGGAGAAAAAACAAAACAAAATACTATATGATTCGGTTTTATAAAAGTTATAAATAAAAAAATAAAAAATGGGAGGGGCAAAGTTGGAGAGTGAGTGTCATTAAACTATGATAAAGCCTTTTTTCTTCTTCTTTGCCTGCCTGTTTTTAATGTTGTTGAATCATATATCTATGCTCATTCTTTCTTCTTTGAGGCTTTCATATGGGTCCATGCATTTCCCTAATGTTCTCTTCTCATACTATTCCTCTTTCATTCCCTAAATGTTTCCAACACTACTTTGAAATGGAAGTTATTAGTTCTACCAGTTAGAGAAAGTGTTGTATCATTGTTGCTGAATCCATATGTAAATATATATTGTTACTTATAATGAAAGTTGTTTGTGTTAACTAAGTATGACAGACGCTTGATTTAGACATATACAATTTGTCTAATTAATGATAAAATTATTTGCCATAGTAACTCCTTGAGAGCTTACAATTTTAGATATCATTTCAGTGGTTTGATCAACAAAACAGATACTCCATCCGTTTCAGAATAATTGTCATTCTATGACTAATTTTTTGTCACAAATTAAGTGTCGTTTTAGAGTTTCGAGGCAAAATTTATTAGTTTTATATAATATTCTATTTTTCTATTGGTTGAAAAGTGGTTAGGTGTATAGGTAATTGTGTTTTTATCTTGAAAAATGTAAAATTAAATGTTTCCTTAATCTGTGTGCAAAAACGTAGAATGAGATTAGGAAATAGTTTTACTAATGAGATTAGGTTTTATATTTCCTATATAAGAAGATGGTGAGTTGTGCCATCAACTTAAGCGTTTGATAGATTGAGTTTGTGAGCTTAAGGTTTTGAGTGATTTTCCTTAAGGATTTAATAAAGAGAGCACGTTCTTTGTTATTCATTGATCTTACAAGCTTATATTTGGTATCAGAGCAAGAATTATTTTGTGAAGATTCGATCATAGATGGGAGATCTCGTCACTACAACGATAAAGAAGGATGGAAGTTTATCTTCTATAAACTGTCCTATGCTAACAACAACTAATTATACAGTATGGGCAATAAGAATGAAGATTATTCTTAGGGTTCATGAGGCATGGGAGGTAATAGAAGATGAAACAATTGAAGGGAAAAAGAATGATTTGGCGCTGAACATACTTTTCCAAGCCATCCCGGAAACTTTGATTCTACAAGTTGGAGAACTTAATACGGCAAAGAAAGTATGGGAGGCGATCAAAACTCGACACGTTGGGGCTGATAGGGTTCGGGAAGCACGACTTCAAACCTTAATGACTGAATTCGACAGACTTAAGATGAAGGAAACAAACAAGATCGATGACTTCGTTGGCAAGTTATCGGAAATTGCATCAAAATCAACCGCCTTAGGAGAAACTATTGAAGAACCTAAACTTGTCAAGAAATTCTTGAAGAGTCTACCTAGAAAGATATACATTCACATAGTTGCATCCATTGAGCAGATGTTAGATCTAAACACGATAACATTCGAAGAAATCATTGGTCGTCTCAAGACCTATGAGGAAAGAATTTACGAAGAGGAAGAAGACACTGAAGAAAAACAGAGTAAACTTATGTATGCGAACATGGAGAATCAATCAAACAGAGAAAATTATGGAAATTACAGAGGAAGAGGTGGTCGTGGAGGAAGATACTACAACCGCGGAAGAGGACGTGGAAGATCAAATTGGGAACCATTGGAAATGTCCAAAATACAATGCTTCCGATGTGATAAAACCGGTCACTTCGCATCAGTATGCCCAGATCGCCTATTAAAGTTACAAGAAACAACTGAAAACAGAGTAGAAGAAACACATGAGGCAGATGGTTTATTGATGCATGAAATTGTCTATCTCAATGAAAAGAATATACGGCCAAAGGAGTTTGAATCATTCAACGATGGAGATCGTATTTGGTACCTTGATAATGGAGCAAGCAATCATATGACGGGTAATCGAAGCTACTTCAACGAGATTGACGAAACTGTTACTGGAAAAGTACGATTTGGAGATGATTCAAGAATTGATATAAAAGGCAAAGGAGCTGTGTTGTTCATCACCCAAAACGGAGAAAGGAAAATTCTTGCAGATGTATATTTCATTCCAGACCTTAGGAGTAATATAATTAGCCTTGGACAGGCAACTGAAGCAGGTTGTGATGTGAGAATGAAAGACAACTACCTTACTCTACATGACAAGTCTGGAAACATGATAGTCAAAGCAATTCGTTCTAAGAACCGTCTTTACAAAGTATTCATGGAGATCGATGAAACTAAGTGTCTTCAACTTCAGGTACACAGCGACTCAGGAAAGTTACATGCTAGACTTGGACATATTGNGCAACTGAAGCAGGTTGTGATGTGAGAATGAAAGACAACTACCTTACTCTACATGACAAGTCTGGAAACATGATAGTCAAAGCAATTCGTTCTAAGAACCGTCTTTACAAAGTATTCATGGAGATCGATGAAACTAAGTGTCTTCAACTTCAGGTACACAGCGACTCAGGAAAGTTACATGCTAGACTTGGACATATTGGGTTCAACGTGATGAAAGTAATGATAGAAAAGGATCTAGTCTCTGGACTTCCGAAGATTAAACTTGAAAAAGAAATATGCAATTCATGTTTACTTGGGAAGCAAACAAGAGCACCTTTTCCAAAAGCTACAACATATCGAGCAAAGAAAGTATTGGAACTCATACACGGAGATCTTTGTGGACCAATCTCACCACCTACAGCAGGAATGAAGCGATACATATTTGTGCTTATAGATGACCATTCAAGATATATGTGGTCAATACTCTTAAGCGAAAAAGGAGAAGCTTTTGAAAAATTTAAACGCTTCAAGGCCACAGTAGAACACGAAACTGGAGAAAGCATCAAAGTACTAAGAACGGACCGTGGTGGAGAATTCACATCAGCAGAGTTTCAAAATTTTTGTGAGGAAACTGGGATACAAAGACACCTAACAGCTCCATATACGCCTCAGCAGAATGGAGTGGTAGAAAGAAGAAATCGCACTCTGTTAGGAATGACACGAAGCATTCTCAAGCACATGGAAGTACCGAATCATCTATGGGGTGAAGCTATCAGACATTCAACTTATATCATCAACCGAGTTGCAACAAAAGCACTATTATCTAAGACACCGTATGAAGTATTTAAAGGAAGAAAACCAGACATCAATCATGTACGAGTATTTGGATGCATAGGGTATACTAAAATCGACGCACACAATACTAAGAAGCTAGATGATAGGTCTCGTACTCTAATCCACCTCGGGACAGAACTAGGATCCAAAGCTTACAGGATGTTTGATCCAAAAGCAAGAAGGATTATAGTCAGTAGAGATGTAGTATTTGATGAAAATAAAAACTGGAAGTGGGTCAAAGAGAATGAAGAAACAACGAAGCAACCAGGAGACTTCAAAATTGTACTCGGAGAGTTTGGAAACCAAGGTCTAGAACAGAGCCATGATAGAATAGAAGATGAAGCTGAGAACCAAGTAGAAAATGAGGGCACAGAAAATGAGCAAGATGCCATTCAGGAAGATCAAAACCCAACTATAGGAGACAACGTTGAGAACGAGATAGAGCAAATACCACAAAGAAAGTCATCAAGAATCAGTAAAACTCCAGGCTACCTGGATGATTACATACTTATTGCAGAAGAAGAAGGTGAGCGACTGCTGCTACTACTGAATGATGAACCGTGGGACTTTAAAGAAGCCATGGAAGAACAAGTGTGGAGAGATGCATGTAGAGACGAGATTGAATCCATTGTCAAGAACAAAACATGGAGTTTGGTTGATTTACCTAAAGGAGCTAAAGCAATAGGTTTGAAATGGATTTTCAAAGTCAAACGCAACGCAGATGGAAGTTTAAACAAACATAAATCTCGACTTGTGGCCAAGGGCTACATTCAGAGACATGGTGTGGATTTTGAGGAAGTCTTTGCTCCCGTTGCCCGCATTGAAACAATAAGATTCATCATATCACTAGCAGCTACAAACGGATGGCAAATTCATCACTTAGATGTCAAGACAGCGTTCCTCCACGGTGACCTAAAAGAAGATGTTTATGTTAGTCAACCTGAAGGTTTCGAGATAAAAGGCAGTGAGGGAAAGGTTTACAAACTACATAAAGCTTTGTATGGTTTGAGACAGGCTCCAAGAGCTTGGAATGAGAAACTAAATGGCGTACTTGAAGGCTTGAAGTTTGTAAGATGTTCCAAAGAACCATCTCTGTATCAGAAGAAA
>CAKOAT010357376.1:119426-228620 GCA_932364175.1 Eruca vesicaria subsp. sativa
TGACCTAAAAGAAGATGTTTATGTTAGTCAACCTGAAGGTTTCGAGATAAAAGGCAGTGAGGGAAAGGTTTACAAACTACATAAAGCTTTGTATGGTTTGAGACAGGCTCCAAGAGCTTGGAATGAGAAACTAAATGGCGTACTTGAAGGCTTGAAGTTTGTAAGATGTTCCAAAGAACCATCTCTGTATCAGAAGAAAGAAAAGGAGCAGATACTCTTGGTGGCTGTCTATGTTGATGATCTACTAGTCACCGGCTCAGACGTCAACATGATATATAACTTCAAAACAGAGATGTCAGCTAACTTTGAGATGAGTGATCTAGGTCTACTAACCTATTACTTAGGTATCGAAGTAAATCAACATGAAACAGGGATAAGCTTGAAGCAGGAACGGTATGCAGAAAAAATCTTGATCGAGGCTGGTATGGAACATTGCAACGCAGTACATACTCCAATGGAGTTTGGTCTAAAACTGTCCAACGCAAGCACAAAAAAGAGCATTGATGCAAAGGAGTATAGGCGACACATTGGATGTCTACGATATCTCTTGCATACACGCCCTGATTTGGCCTTTTGTGTTGGCCTGTTAAGTAGGTATATGCATGATCCAAAGACATCCCATGGTGCAGCACTCAAGCAAGTACTCAGATACCTTAAAGGAACTACATCTCTCGGCCTCGTTTTCCAGAAAACAAATAAGACAGAGCTAGTTGGATATAGTGATTCTAGTCACAATATTGACGAGGATGATGGAAGAAGTACTACTGGATACATCTTCTACTTGAACGATTGCCCAATCACATGGTGCTCACAAAAACAAGGCACAGTGGCATTATCGTCTTGTGAAGCAGAATTCATGGCTGCCACTGAAGCTGCGAAGCAAGCAATCTTGTTGCAGGACATATTGGAAGAAGTTGCAGACAAGTCGAGTTGCAGAGTGGTGATCTATCTAGACAACAAATCAGCTATAGCATTGACAAAGAATCCTGTGTTTCACGGACGAAGCAAACACATTCACAAACGATACCATTTCATCCGTGAATGCATTGAGAATAATCAAGTTGATGTTCAACACATACCGGGGAATGAGCAGAAGGCAGACATTTTGACTAAAGCACTTGGAAAAATCAAATTCAAAGAGATGAGAGAGCTTGTGGGAGTTGAAGATGTTAACGTCAAGATTAAAGGGGTGAATGTTGGGAATAATCTTGAAGTTAACTTGGGAAACAAGTCTAACTAATCCTTATTGTTTTGTGATTAGGAAATAGTTTTACTAATGAGATTAGGTTTTATATTTCCTATATAAGAAGATGGTGAGTTGTGCCATCAACTTAAGCGTTTGATAGATTGAGTTTGTGAGCTTAAGGTTTTGAGTGATTTTCCTTAAGGATTTAATAAAGAGAGCACGTTCTTTGTTATTCATTGATCTTACAAGCTTATAGAAAGTTGTGTTAACTAAGTATGACAGAAGCTTGAATTTAGACATAAAATTTGTCTAACTAATAATAAATTTATTTACCATAGTAACTCCTTGAGAGCTTACAATTTTAGATATCATTTCAGTGGTAGTTGGTTAATGAAAAATAAAATGGAAGCATTAAAAGCAAAAGGTTGTTCATTCTTACATAAATGGTGATAGAGAAGAAATGGTCCATAAGAATATTATGTCAACATTCATACACACTGGTAGTTATTAATCAGTTCCAATCCCTCACTTATCTCGATGAGTTTCAATCATATTATTTTGGTCGAAGGCTCAAGACTATAGGTTTTTAATACTTGGATTACGATTTTATGGTAAAATTTGTAGATTAGATTTGATTAAAACTCGTTTGTTATACAGATAATTTCGTTATTTTGGTTTTAAAGTGTATCAATCACATTGTAGTACTAAAAGAAACAGGTCTTTTTCAAGAACCAATCTTATAACTCTTACCTCCACGTATGGAGTGACCATAATTATATAATGGCCACATATTTGATTGGATTGTAACGAGGGTTTGCAACATATGAGGTCAATATGTTTTTTTTTATACACAACTGTAATAATGTGATTTTATTAGGCGCAAATCAATATAGCATTATCAACCACATACACATCTTATCGAGCTAACATACAAAAAAATCTAATTATTGATTATGGTGGTGGTGGTGATAGGTGCCACATCGCCTTCATATGTTAAAAGCCTCGTGTAAAATTGTCGGAACCGGATCTACTCATCTGACGGCTCTCTTTTCGCTAAGGGGAAGACAATATCTAACGGTCAGGATCCACCTCAAGTCACTTCCCTTTCAGTCTTTGTTGGTGGGCTCAGAAAGTCAGTACACTTTCTCAATTTGACATTTCCCAACAAGAGCTCTAAAACAAAGGAAGGATGAGTGTTCTCAACCTCTTAAATGATTAAGAAGGTTGTATTGAGCTACTATTAAGGCCTTAAGGTTCATCTTTACAATTAAAACATCTATTGGGCTACTATTAAGGCCTTAAGACCCATTTATTACGATTACAACATCCACTGGGCTGCTCGCTATCATATTGCTGATACTCTCTCTAGTCTCTATCTTCTTATCAGGCTTATTTGCTTACTAGTAAAATATCTATATTTTCTCATTGGGCTAATTTGTTTATTACTAGTTAAATTAGAAATAGAGAATGTAAATATTAGCAAAATCATTATGACAATCAATTAAGACATGTTACCATATTATTCTTGAAGTAAATATCTCTATTTTCTACTTGGGGTAATTTGTTTATTAGTAGTAAAATTATAAATAAAGAAAGTAAATATACGCAAAATCATTATGACAATCAATTAAGACATGTTACCATATTATTCTTGAAGTAAGATTATATCTATTTTCTCCTTGGGCTAATTTGTTTACTAGTAGTAAAATTATAAAGAAAGTAAATATACGCAAAATCATAATGACTATCAATTAAGACATGTTACCATATTATTCTTGGAGTAAAATATCTCTATTTTCTCCTTGGGCTAATTTGTTTACTAGTAGTAAAATTAAATTATAAATAAAGAAAGTAATATACGCAAAATCGAAATGACAATCAATTAAGACATGTTACCATATTATTTTGAATTACGCTGCACACTTAGATTGTATGGTTGATTATTACTTGTTGTATTGTAGTTTTGCAGTTCATGATTTTGTATCACTTTGCATTTTACTGTTCATATTTTATAATTTATTAGAGTAAACACATATAATCTTTGCAAATAATTGGGCAATAAATAATATCTGATAAACTCATATATTAATATGACTCATGAGATCCATCAACAAAAATGAGAAACAAATAGTAAAACCAATATAATAAAAGAAAAAATAAATCATCACTCTCTGCAAATAATTTAAATAAATAAATACCTAATTATTTATTCTAAAAAAACTCATGCCAAAAACCTACATAGCCAAAACGGCAGCGGTTAACATAACAGCGACGGATCCAAACACCGCGTAACTCTTAGAAACAGCGCCGCTTGCTGGAGCAGGAGCTTGAACGGGAGAGTCAGAGATCGAAGAAGGAGAAAGAGCCGGAGAATCAGCTGAAGGTGGCGATGGAGGAGAGGAGGAAGACTCTGGAGTCAAAGCGTTTTGAGGAGTAGGAGAAACAGCTGATGCAGGAGACAACGCTCTCTTAGGTGAATGCGCCGGTGAGATTCTCCTCCCTGCGTTAGATGGAGCCGGTGCTGGTGACGGAGATTGAGCCACCGTGAAGGAGACGAAGAGAGCGGCGAGGAGAAGGAGCCCTAGAGATTTCGAGAAAGCCATTATCAAAGAGAGAGAGGACTTAAAAGTTTTTGGAATGTTTTTCTTTTAAGGAGAGTTGTCTTAATCGTTATGATGTTTACGAGACTTGGACAAGAGTCTTTATATAGAGAGGAAATGGGGTCCACGCGTTGTGAGTTGTGTAGTTAATCTGCACCGTTGAGATGTATGTTTAAGACCGACTTTAATCTAACGGTTTAGATTTCATATTACAGCGTTAAAAGTAAGGTGGGGACAAGCCTAATGGGAAAGGAAAAGAAAAAGAACGCGTATGGCTTCAAACACCCTTGACCACGGCGCTAACGGCTCTATGACAGATGTGATTATTGAATCACGAGCGTACATGTGTTAGTCTTATTTGACGCGTGATGGAAAAAAGGAAAACATAGCCGTTGTTATAATTTACTTCCATAATTAAAACGTCTATGACACTCTGTTTCTTTCCTTTTTAAAATATCTTTATTGTCATAATTTGATATGTTTAAAACTTTACAATAAATTCTGTATGTAGTTTGATATCTTTCTGTATTTGTGCATACATTATTACCATATTTCTTTGGGGGCTGAAATTTGTTGCATTAAATTAGATCAGATTTTGCAAGAACTTAAAGCAAACAAAAAAAATTGTAATAAGGCACCCAGTGATAGAAGCTTAGTTGATTCAAACTGAAGGCTATTATGGCCCGGTAGAAGAAATTGAAGGCTATGTTCAGGTCCTTGAGGCCCAATTTTTTAGTGATTTCCAGAGACTTGAAGTGAAATTGTAAAGTTATGCAAGTTCTCCAAATTTGAATGCAACTTTTTTTGCACAAAAGGGTAACTGAGTCAGATTTTAACAAATGTCACAAAAGTTTTAGTGTGACAATTAGATGTTCAATTTCTCTCCTTCATACAAAAAAATATAACTCATTTATCAATTATCATAGTTTAGTTATGTTTTTTTTTTGTCAACTACTTTAGTTATGGTTTAACATTTTTTAAAACCGAATTGTATTATTAAGTTTTGGACGCAGAGAGTTTTAAACAATCAGATTTGAATAAATATCATTCATATATAACTAAGAAATATCATATAAAACTCTAATATTTTCCCCAAAAGACTTTAATAAAAAACAAAATCACATCATATGCAAAAGAAAATGATTTTATTTAATAAATTGTACACTACAAAGCTTCCTCATTTCACAGTTCAACAAATCAAATCCAACTACTCAACAGGAACATAACAATGTTGAAAAATCCGTAACATAAGAAATGTAAATAATCAGATAAAGAACATACTAGAAGAATACAAAACCAATCCAATGAACTTCCTCAAGTATATCAAAAGTATTCTCTTGCCTTGCTCTCTGTGTGTCAAATATCTTTCCTGGTTTTCTGAAGTATTATATATTTGTCTCCCCGGTTTGGTTCTACTCGGTTCTCAAGCTTAAGACTCAAGGCTCAGATGGTTTCAGTATTATCAGTCTTCTCCACAACATCACCATTGAACTTCAAACCATACATGTGACCCATCTTACTCCTCTTTGTCTCCAAATATCTCTTATTCTCCTTTGTAATAAGACTCAACAGAGGCACTCTTCCCACAATAGTTAATCCATATCCCTTCAGACCAACATACTTAGCCGGATTATTCGTCATCAGCTTCATCGTCCTCACTCCCAAATCTCTTAATATCTACACATTAAAAACGAATTAGTAATAAACCGAGGAAACAATGTTGATGCTGAAGATCTTAACATACCTGTGCACCAATTCCATACTCTCTAGAATCAACAGGAAGTCCTAACTCCTCATTAGCTTCAACAGTGTCACGACCAGCATCTTGTAGATTGTAAGCTCGGAGCTTGTGTCCTAACCCAATCCCTCTTCCTTCATGTCCACGCAGGTAAACCAACACACCACGACCAGTAGACTCGATCTGCTGCATCGAAATAGCTAGCTGGTTCCCACAATCACATCTTGCTGATCCAAATATGTCTCCTGTTAGACATTCTGAATGAACCCTCACTAGAATGTCTTGACCATCACCTATCTCTCCCTGCCACAGTTTCAGACAAATGACTTTTAGCTAAACGCCAAAGATGTTCTGAAGTGAAACTCAAAGATAAACTCTAACCTTAACCATTGCGATGTGCTCTATTCCATCTAATATAGACTTGTAGCAATAAGCAGTGAAAGGTCCCCACATTGTTGGGATCCGAGCTGCAGAAGAACGTTCCACAAGCTTATCTCTCTTCCTTCTATATCTGTCATCACAGAAACCATATACACTTTAGTCTCTCAGCTTCTAAGAGACACAAAAGCTTAAAGTTATTGTAGGGCCTAACCTGATCAAATCTGCAATGGAGACAATCTTCAGGTTATTCTCAGCTGCAAATGCACGTAGCTTTGGTAATCTAGCCATGGAACCATCATCATCAACAATCTCACACAATACTCCAACAGGATCAAGTCCAGCCAAAACAGTGAGATCAACAGATGCTTCAGTGTGTCCAGCTCTTTTCAAAACCCCTCCTTCTCTGTACTTGAGAGGGAAGATATGCCCTGGACGGTTGAAATCTTCAGGCTTTGAGTCTCTAGACGCAAGGGAGAGTATCGTTGTTGCCCTGTCACGAGCTGATACTCCTGTCGTTGTACCATTTTTAGCATCCTACAAAAAAACAATAAAATGCTTTCAAAAATCAAGAACCAAAGATCAAAAGCTTTTATTGAGAGGGAGAAGAAAGACACATACAACAGTCACTGTGAAAGCAGTGCAAAGCTTTTCTTCATTCTCCTTCTGGTTCACCATTAAGGGAAGGTTCAATCTCTCGAGATCATCTTCTTTCATACTCACACAAACTATCCCAGTTCCATGTTTGACAATAAAGGCCATAGCCTCAGGAGTAGCTAACTGAGCAGCCATGACCAAATCTCCTTCGTTTTCTCTATCTTCATCATCCACAACCACCACAAGCTACACACCAATACCACCAAATCAATCAACAAAAAAGCTACTCCCTCCATATAATTATAGAGTACAATTTTCATTATAAAATAAATATTGTTTTAGAATCTCAATGCAAAAATATGACTTTTTATATTCTTCATTTTTTTCTATTAGTTGAAATATGGTTAGTTGTATAGTTAATGATGTTTTTCTTTAGAAAATATACAAATTTCAATGTTTTCGCATAAATCAAAAATGACACTTAAAATGAAATGAAGTAACAAAATATGGAGGCTTTACAAAATAACTGTCTTTTAGAATTTAAATGTTAAATTTATTAATTTTCTATGCTACACTATTTATATTCTCCAAAATTATTTTTCTATGAGTTGAAATATGGTTATTTTTCTTTAGAAAATACTACAAAACTCAATGTTTTTGTTTCTTAACATGTGTGTATAAATCTAAAGCTACACTTAAAATCAAATGGAGTAACAAATAAACAAAAGTGAAACTTTAATGCTAATAAAGCAAAAAGAAACGAACCTTTCCTTGGCGAATATCTTGAATGGCTTCAGGGATAGAAGAGAAACCAGGTGTAGGTAAATCCAACTCATAGTCATCATCTTCAGCAACGAAACCATTAGGTGGTGCATTAGCTGAATCAGTAGGAGCAAGTGTTCCAAGTGAAACCGAATCTGCCTGTAATGGATCTTGGATGGGAGAGTTTCCATTGGTGTAAGAGAGGAGCAGATCATCTTCACTAGAGATCACTGAAGCTTTCACTTTGGTAATGGTTTTAATTGAAAAGGAAGGTGTGTGGTGGTTAGATGGTAAAGTAACACGGTGGATAGGTGTAGTAGAAGTTTGGCTCAATCTGCAAAGAAAACAACAAAATCATGATTCAATTTTAAAAATCACATATTGTTATTTCATTAGCTAATACGAAACAGAGCAAAGAAACAGAGCTTGATTTAGATGTTTAGCTCAATCTGCAAAGAATCATCAAATCATTGAAGTGTTTATAGATAAGTGAAGAAGACTAAGAATCTCTAATGATCCAATTCTAAATCACAAAGAAGACAATTTACAAATTGTTTACAGATTCATCAACCAATTAGCTGATGAAGAAAACAGAGCAAAGAAACAGAGCTTGAATTAGATGTTTTTGGCTCAATCTGCAAAGAATCATCAAATCATTGAAGTGTTATAGATAAGTAAAAGAAGACTAAGCAACTCTAATGATCCAATTCTAAATCACAAAGAAGGCAATTTACTAATAGTTTACAGATTTATTAACCAATTAACTGATGAAAAAAAAAACAGAGCAAAGAAACAGAGCTAGATTTAGAAGAAAAGCCTCACCTTGAGCGGGGAAGAGGGGTGATGGAATGAGAGGGAGAGGATAGATTGATGGAAGACATGTCTCTGTGAGGAAAACCCTTATTGCAAAATCTAGACTTTGTGTAAGATTCTTAAATCACGATCTCGGATAAATATGGAGGCTTTAGGAAGAGGAAGATGCGGAGAAAAGTGGGTTAGTTGTGGGGATGATGACGATAGCGATGAGCGAAGATTATTCTAGTGGCGGCCCAATTTGGGAAGTGGGAGGAGAATGGATCTCTCTTTCTCTCTTTGGGTGCGTGTGGGGTGATGATTCGGTGAGAGAGAGAGATAAGACCAGACTTGCTTGGTTGGCTCTCTTTTGTCTTCTCAACGCCTTCTTTTATAGACTTTTTTTTTTTCTGTTTGCATCCTTTTTTTTGTTACAATCACAAGAAATTTCTCTGGTCCCCTTTTCCACTCGATTTGCTTAGTTTAAGTAATGTTTTAACAGAATTATTAGTCTTGTAACTCTAGACGTCAAAAGAGTATTTAGTATCTAACATTGCAGATGAAGATATACATAAGAAATATATTTATCAATCATAGATATGGTACCCACTGTTTTATGCAGTAAAACTGAAAACTGTTGAACTAAGACTTATTCGAAATTGTGATATGTGAAAATGTTTATTAGAATTTAATTGACTCTCTATGTCGTCAAAATCGACTTACTTTTCCGGTCATACATCCGTTTAGAATTCCAAAGTTAAAAGTGTTTGAACTGGAATAGTGAAAATGATGGTTGACCTATCGAAAAATGATTCGCGATATCATGCGAGTGAGGTTAAAACATCGAAAAAATTGGATAGTGATTGTAGGGTTGGGCGTGGCTAACCCATTAACCGTAAGGGGACGGGACATTATAATCTTGTTGATTTGAAACACTTGCACTATGTAATTAGTTTGACCTAATGATGGAGTTTACTTGCTTTCTATTTTTGTTTATTCATAATCTACAAAAAAATGTATTTATGCAACAGTCTTATTAGCATATGTAGCTTACTTATGTTCTGATGCTACATGTTTTTCCAATAGGTTATGAGATTTTGATGACTTCTCGGATGTTTTCAAAATTTTTTTGTAACTGATATGTTTACAATCTTGCTAACCCAATAAGCAAGTATGTTTTACCATACGAGTATGATTCCCATGTAGATGAACGAACAATTGTAAAATAAATAGGATTGGAGGGTCATCAAAGATTCCAAGAGAGCTTTCGGTACAAGTGATAATTGTGATAATATAAATATATGTTAACATTATAATTATTTGAGTGGCAGCCCATTCCCATGACATATGAACCGCACGTTTCTATGTGCTTATCATCCTCGCTTCTTGGTCAGATGACCCATGCAACATAATGCTCCCGTATTCAAGAAAATCAGGAGTATTACACTATAGAGATTTGTCCTCTTGTTAAATAATGTAATTTAATACATGTGGGTTTATGTCTACATGCTGTGGGTATTTCTAACACGAATATGATGTTGATGTCTAACGGTTGTATACTATACAACTGCTCTCTTTGAGTTGAAGGTCTAAAACCTGAACCAATCGTTTCGTCTTCTTTATTTAAGATCTCTATCTACCCTGGAAGTAGAGATCAGCGTTGTTGCATTCATTCCTTGCTGATCCGCATTGGGTACCTATCAAAACATTCGACAAATATAGCTGAATTAACCTTTATATAGTATGACGCAGATCCATCCAGAAGCATATAATCAATAGTTTTATCACCATCTCCACATCTTGGACAAAACCAACCAAATTTCCATGATGCTAAACAAATCGCTAGTTAACTGCAATGATCTTGGCACTAGCTTGCATGCTCAATTTTTGTCTGACTATTTGTTTTATCTTCATAATTTGTTTTTTGCATGTACATTAAGCACACTATTGCTTGTGATACTACTAGTAATCTCGTGGTAGGTTATGATAAAATATACAGCAAAAAATTAGAGAAGAACTAGAAGTTACACATGAATGCACACTAATCTCACTGAATGAGTGTGAAATAGGCATTAATACCATTACAATTCGAGGGTGTTATTGGTTAATGTATTTTGACTGATTTAGAAATCTGTATAGAATTTATAAATCTTAGCAAAATATACTGATTTCCAAATCTAATATGTGAATTTTAATAAGTACTTACAAATCCGAGGAGTTTCCTTCGGATTTTAGTCCTTGTATTTTTAACAAAGAAATCCACACAAATCCACTCAAATTCATTATAAAATCAAATCCATTAATGAATCCGTATGATTGAATAACACCTGATTTGAATTAGAATTTATAAATCATGAAACCAATAACACTTGATTTTAACTTGGATTTTAAAATCATGGAACCAATAACACTGAATTTTATTTAGATTTATAAATCCATTAAAATACATAAACCAATAACACCCATTAATCTTCTGATAAATCCATGAAAACCAAACCAAATTAAAAACGTGGTTCGGTAAAATTGACAATGGTTCCGGTTTTTTCTGGTTCAGTTAAAAAGAAACAAAAGAACATCATAGGTTTCAGTTAAATTCCACTGTCTTCTTCACAACCACTCATCATCGGCAAGAGACGAAGCCACTGACAAAAACTAATTCGCACGTCTCTGTCTCTCTGTAATCGCCGGAGATGGAGAGCCTCGCACTTCACTCTCTCTCCACAACCGCCACTTCCGCTTCACTCTCCCACCACCCCTCCCGCCTCTCTCTCCTCCGCCGCATCTCATCGAGATCTCCGCCTTCCTCCATCTCCCTCCGATCTCCCTCCTTCCAGCCTCTCGCCTTCCCTCTCCTCAAACCAATCCATCGCCTCTCCACACGAATCTCCGGAGCACCCTCCTCCCCTCCTCCTCCTCCGTCTCCTTCTTCCTCTCAACCGCCACCGCCGCAAGGAGCAAAACTAGTCCCTCTAATCCTCTCCCTCTCCGTAGGCCTCCTCCTCCGCTTCGCCGTCTCCGTCCCCGAAGGAGTCACCCCGCAAGGCTGGCAACTCCTCTCCATCTTCCTCTCAACAATCGCAGGCCTCGTCCTAAGCCCTCTCCCCGTAGGAGCATGGGCCTTCATAGGCCTAACGGCCTCCATCGTCACCAAAACGCTGTCGTTCTCAGCGGCTTTCTCGGCATTCACGAGCGAGGTCATCTGGCTCATCGTCATCTCCTTCTTCTTCGCTCGCGGGTTCGTTAAAACGGGTCTGGGAGATAGGATCGCTACTTACTTTGTGAAGTGGCTTGGGAAGAGCACTTTGGGTTTGTCTTATGGGCTTACGATTAGTGAGGCCTTGATTGCTCCCGCCATGCCGAGTACCACGGCTAGAGCTGGTGGCATTTTTTTGCCGATTATTAAGTCGTTGTCGCTGTCGGCTGGGAGTAGACCTGGTGATGCTTCTTCCAGGAAACTTGGGGCGTATCTGATCCAAAACCAGTTCCAGGTTGGTTCTTGTTTTATGCACTTTCATTACCTCTGATGTTTGAAAGTTTGATGTCAGGAATTGGATTATGATCTTGGTTAGTTAGTAGTTCGTGTTGTGATGCTGAGAAATAAAAACAAAGTTTGCAGTTTGGTCTATGTGTCTGTTCATATATAATTAGGCATGTGTGTTTAGGTATCTGTTCGGTTCGGATTGGGTATTTCTGGTTTTCGGGTTCACTCCCATAGGTCCGATTCCGTTCAGTTCGAATTGGGTATTTCTGGTTTTCGGGTTCACTCCCATAGGTCCGATTCTAATATTCTATAAGAGCATCTCCAACTCCACCCCATAATTTACTGCAAAATTGAGTGGAAAATGGTTTGATAAACAAACAAAAAACTCATTACTCTAATTGTGGAGTAATCCCTTTTTTGTTTGTTATCATTCCATTTTGCCATAAATTATGGAGTGGGTTGGAGATCCTTCCATTTTGCAGTAAATTATGGAGTGGGGTTTGAGATGCTCTAAGTACGGGTCAGGATCAGAGAATAATCAAGTTCTAATTTGTAATTCCATGTCTTGAAACTCATAAAGTAACCATATATTGTTCCGATTGGGGTTATATCAGTTCGGTTCGGATATAGCTGAAGTGAAAAACATAATTTAAAAACAAAACATAAGGTATAATAGTTATTTATATATAATTGGATACTTAGACATATAATATATTTATGGAGTATATAAACTTAGTTGATCTTTGCTTATCTCTGTTTGTGTTTTGTGAGCTTTTGACAGTGTGCTGGAAACTCTAGTGCTCTTTTCTTGACTGCAGCAGCTCAAAACTTGCTGTGCCTCAAGTTAGCCGAGGAGCTTGGAGTAGTGATTGCAAACCCGTGGGTTTCTTGGTTTAAGGCAGCTAGTCTACCTGCAATCATATCACTTCTCTGTACTCCACTAATCCTCTATAAGCTTTATCCTCCAGAGACCAAGGACACACCTGATGCTCCTGGTATTGCTGCATTGAAACTCAAACAGATGGGCCCTGTTACTAAAAACGAATGGATCATGGTCGGTACAATGCTTCTTGCCGTCACTCTTTGGATTTGCGGGTTAGTGTTTGATAACTATCGATGTTAATATGTATTTAAATTTGAACATAGTCATGGTTAGTAATGTTATATATATGTAGAGAGACTCTGGGAATACCAAGTGTTGTAGCTGCAATGATTGGTCTTTCCATACTTCTTCTCCTTGGTGTACTCAACTGGGACGATTGCCTTAGCGAAAAATCAGCATGGGACACATTAGCTTGGTTTGCTGTCTTGGTGGGGATGGCGGGACAGCTCACGAACCTCGGTGTTGTGTCGTGGATGTCTGATTGTGTAGCCAAAGTTTTACAGTCTCTCTCCTTGAGCTGGCCTGCTGCGTTTGGTCTTTTACAAGCAGCTTACTTCTTCATTCACTACCTTTTCGCGAGCCAGACTGGTCACGTTGGAGCTCTCTTCTCAGCTTTCTTGGCTATGAATATAGCAGCAGGTGTTCCAGGCATATTAGCTGCACTTGCTTTAGCGTATAACACGAATCTTTTTGGTGCTTTGACTCATTACAGTAGTGGCCAAGCCGCTGTCTACTATGGAGGTAACTTATAAACAAAACTCTGTTTCTCTTTATGTTGAAAGTCTCTTTTAACTTTTGTATATTTTTGCATTTTTGCAGCGGGTTATGTTGATCTACCTGATGTATTCAAGATTGGGTTCGTGATGGCTACCATTAATGCGATCATCTGGGGAGTAGTTGGAACTTTCTGGTGGAAGTTCTTGGGTCTCTATTAAGAACTATTATTGATATCAACAGAAGCTGCTTGTAACGATTTGATCATTTGTTTTCGAGGGTGTTTTTTTTCATGAAAAACACGTTAACCCTCCAGTTTTTTTTTTTGTCAATAACCCTCCAGTTAATTCTCTATCACTTTCATTTTGTTAGTACCGTAACAATCAAGAAACTACTAAAACAATGATACAACCAGCACAAAATAATTAGGAGCAACTTTAACGTTATTTCCTGTGCATTACAATGAAATGAATCTAAAAGTCAATAAAGACAATGAGATTGTAACAACGATACAAACTCTTTGTTGATCATTTGGTTTCCAGGGTATTATTTTCCTCATGAAAAACACGTTAACCCGCCATTTTAACTCTATCACTTTCATTTTGTTAGTACCGTAATACCGAAACAAACAAGAAACTACATAAACAATAACACAACCAACACAATAAGTAATTTGGGAGCCATTGAAGCTTCAACTTTATTTCCTGCATTACAAAATGACATAAGTTTAGTAATACGCATTAAATAAGCGTTTCAGCGTTTTGAGTTTTATACAAAGCAAACCTTATGCAACAAAAGCCTATTGGCTAGCAAGTAAAATAAAAGACTTAGGGTGTAAAGAGTACGTCTTATACTTTCCTTCAGATGGACATAGTTAACTCTGGTCGGCTACAAACATTGGTCTGCTCACTCTCAAACACCGGGTAAGCAGCAACAAGCGTGTCTTGAGCACCGATGTAAAGCGAATTGTAAATCTTCCAATACACTTCACGGACTTTACGAGCCGGATGAAACAAACCCTGCAAACAATAGTTCAATATAACCGCTGCACCTAACGCAACTCTCATTCCTTCAATGGCTTCCATCACAGCGCTGGCGACGTGAGGAGACGTCTCGAAAATATTAGGCCATATCAAGTTAAGCAAGTGAATCAAAGCGTCTTCACAACCCAAACCAGCTACACCTAAAGCCATGTGTTTCACCGCTGAAGCCGCGGTTTGTCTGTGAACCAAATCTCTGTCCATGAGCGCCTCTTCGAGCAACGGCGTGACTGCGTATATGTAATCTTTCCCTGTTTCTCCAATATACTCGAAGAGAAAAGAGAGTGATTTCAGGACGCCGTTTTGCACGTTGAGCTCTGGGACACGGTACTCGTTCATCAAAGCGGGTAAGACTGTGAACGGAGAGCATGTTTCAGCGATTATAGCGAGAGCGACTGTTGTGCAAACACGGTTCTGGCGTTCTTGGACTTTGAGATTGTTCAGTAACGTTGCTAACACGTCTTGTGGTCCAATGGCTTTAGCTATGTACCCGAAAGTGTTGACCGTTGCGCGGCGTATACCTTTCTTATGAGCTTTGAGCATTTCAACAAGCTCGAAACAGATTCTCATCCATTCTCTCGCTGGAACAAACTCAGCGCCACGATCAGCGATCCTGCCAACGAGATCGATACAATTCTCTTGCACTTTCTCGTGTCTGTTCTTTAAAACCGGAGTTAGTCTTGGAAGCAGATCTTTAATAGGTGGAGTCATCTTTGTCATACCAATCACATTGACTATAGCTTTTAAAGCTCCAAGAATTGATCCCAAGACTTCAGGGAACTCTTCTCCAAGATACTCGTACAAGACAACACCTAAATGTCCCATCAACGGCTCCTCTCCACATTGTTTCATTACAACAGCGATTCTAGAGATGAGATCAGCGGCTTGCTGTCTCACCTTTGCACTCTTGTTGTTTAACCGCCACTTGATGGTACCACAGATCTGAGGAAGGTAAGGCTTTACACGCATACCAAGGCCATTCACTACAGCAGCAAATCCATTAAGCATCACATTATTAAAATCGTAGTTGCTTGTCTGTTCTATGAAAGCATAGAGAATGCCATCTATGAGCAGCTCCTCCAACCTCCAATCAATATCAGATGCTCCCAAGTTTGTGATAACCTTGTCAATGGTTTTCATAACCATAAGACGATACTGTTCACTCTCATCTTTAAGACCTTCAACCACTCTTCCCACGATATCTACAACACCAACTTTGTTGGCAATCTCAACGGTAGTCTCAATAAGGTTATAGTAGCTCTCCTTCAGAGCGATTCTCCTAACCCAAAAATGTTTGAAAAACTCAGGGAGGATGTCGCTGCGGATGTAATCCGCTTCAACACCTTCAGTACTCACACACTGTTTCACCACCCTGAGGACAATCCTCGTCATCCCTTCATCAGGAGACTGGAACTCACGAATCAAGACAAGCATCACTTCTTTTGTGTAGTACCTAGCGTGTCCAGCATCCATCAAGGGGATGATAAAACCAATCGCCTTCAAGAACGAACCTAAAACTTTCCCACGGTGAGACCTCATACCTTTCCACAGAGGCTCCAGAACAGAGTCAAAGCTCTCAATACCGTAAGGAGCAGAAGCCTCGGCGAGAGAAGCTAGTGACAAGGCAGTGATGGTCCTCACATTCCGGTGTTCATCACTGAGACCGTGCTCGATAAGTTCTACTAAAGACCTTAAGTGAGGCAAAACGGCACAGCCAGTTAGTATGGCGATCTGCTGCACAATCTTGATTCCAGTGTGTCGTGCCTGCCATGACTTCTTACTATGGCAAACAGCTTTCAGGAAAGGCAAGAGTCCAGGGATTCCAAGAGCTGAAGCCACCACACCGAAAGCTCTAGCTGTACTGTTCCTAACGTATTCATCAATGTTATCAATATCAGGACGCATAGCTGCAATCATAGTAGCTAAACCAGCTGCTTTGCTGAGGTTAGAGATAATCTCTCTCCCTTCTACAAGAGCATAATAATCGGTGTCAATCAACAAAGGCACAATAACAACAAGGATTTTGTGGACGAAAGGCCGTACCATCTCTTCAAGTTTGTACAGAATCCTATCAATCACTTTCACCAAAAGATGCCTCTCTTGATCTTCCAAAGCTGGTTGCATGAGCAATGGCAAGATTTTATTAAACAAAGGACCAGCACCAAACTCACGAGCCTTATCAGTAAGCTGCCTCAGAGCTGTTTTCCTCTGAGCAGGCGTTCCGTTTTTGACCTTCAACAACAATGCCATTATCTTGCGTTCTTTCTGCTCATCAGGAGACAGCTCTTCTTCCTTCTCTTCATTCAACAACGCTCCGAAATACTGATAATCCTCTGGTTTCATATACGGCAGCCCGCCAGGAACTTCCGGGGGCAGATCGTACTGCTGCCCCCGGTTTTCCTCGGGAATAATGTAGCCAGGAGTTGTCATCGGCGTCAGGGTTCCTTGCACCTTCCTAGTTGGGATTCTCATGGGAATATAAGAAGCAGGAGGGGCCAAAACCTTGTATCCTTCTGTAGGAAACATAGTGTCAAGCTCTTCATCACTCAATGGTTTGTTTTCCTCCTCGATATCCTTCAGCCACTTCGCCGCATAGTACTGATTAATCTTACTCGGAGTTGGAGTAGCTATTTCAATTCCACCAAATGGAGTTACACCAGGGATGTAAGCAGCAGCCATAGGTGTAACACTCCCCATAGTGGCCATAGTGGCTGGTGTCTCGTCCCACCTAGAACGTTGACGCTTCGGAGTAGGAGTCGCGGCCCAGGTAGCAGCACCTGAAGGAGCTGCACCTGGTGTAGCATCAGAATCAGTCACACGACCAGGTGTGGGCGTCTCATCCCATCTCTTCCTTCTTCCAACAGATGGTGTGGCATCAGAAACTCTCCCTGGAGTTGAATCAGCTACATCCCAATCCAACGCTACTGATTTAGCTTTCTTTGAAAGGACGACACCACCGTCTTCTTCAGCGGGGTCCCACCTCCTCCGCTTGGATGAAAGTGGAGGAGGAGGAACAGAATCTTTATGTGCCTTGGCAGCATCTTCTTCTTCCTTCATTTTTTTAGCAGTGAGTCTCAAAGTTTCTTCCCTCTCCCTCTGCACAGCCGTCTCCCTCATATGATCATTATAAGTTCTAACGCTCGGATCAGGCGCCTTCTCTCCCATAGCAAAAGGATCAACTCTATCGGGAGAGAGAACACGATTAAGTCTCCTGTTCCTATAATCACCCTCGCGTTCCGCAATACTCTGCCTCCGCTTTAATCCACCATCGTTACCATCATCTTCACAATGAGCCACGTCGTTGAGGATAGACTTTGGAGCAGTGTAAGACGCAAGACGCTGAGCAACAAGCGAGATACCATTGGTGTCGACATTATGATCCTCGTCATCGTTGGTTGCGATGGAAATCAAGTAGGAATCAAATAGATCGAGGTCTGATTCTAACGTCCATCTCTCTTCTTGAGTTTTAGCGATGTTAGGGTTTATATTCGCCATTGATAGATAACTCAAAGGAAGCTTTCTCCAATAACAAACTAAAATTGGAGCTGAGAAATTGGATTGAATACACAGATTAGAAGGAAAAAATAATCAGATCAAACGAAACAAGAAACTCACCGATTATCGAAAATCGCCTGCGGGTGAACGTGGAGAAAATTGAGCGCGAGAGAACTAGGGTTTATATATAGGCAGGAAATTTTGGGATATGAAGTGATGATTGAACCGACCAAGTCAGTCGGTTATCAAGTTTGGGCCAGTTTATAATTTGGGCCCATATACTCTTTTAATGTACTACATACAATGAAAGCCTAAAAGGCCTAGTAAAGACTTGTTTATTATGGTTACGTTCTAATCTCTCTTTCCCTGCACCGTATCTATTTGACACACCATAGCCACTTCCATAGCATCCACTACAAGGGGCAGTAGTATATCATGATTCAAAACCATACAAGTATCGTTATTCAAAAAACTACATGCGAATTTAAATTTTAGTTGCAAGCCTCCAACCGAGGACCGGCCCTGAAATTTCGAGGGCCTGAAACAAAATAAAAAACGGGACCACTATACAACATCACAAAAAATAACAGAAACAAACTTGTAAAAATATTTTTAAATACAAACACAAGTTACCTCACAGAAAAAATAACAATTGTTTACATTTTTTGAAACAAATTTAAAGTGAGGTGTATATGATTATTAAAAGTTTATATATATAATATAATTAGATTTTTATTTTTTGAAGGCCTATAAAGATCTAACTTTAATGTGTATACTAGCGAACACATATGCTATTAACCCAACAGATGAAAGCAATAGCATATAGTCAAGCTAAAACTTTATTGCTTTGCCCATACTTTTTACACACCCGAGGCCCGAGGTAAACAAAAGCTTTGATAGTTTTAGTTTTAACTCTTGAGTTTGAGTTGAGTCATAAAGTAAAAACCAACTTGCTTGATGGTTGGTGGAGCTTTCTTTTGTGTAATTAATTAAACAAAGCACCTTTATTTCGTCCTAAAACAGAACTATTTCATCATGTATACTCTTAAAATCTGTCATGAACAAAAAATATACTATACACGTTAGTTTTTTAACAGTGACAACATTTTCTATTTCCATAAAAACTAAAAGAAGATAACTATTCACATAACCACAATACCATTGTCGAAAATTGCATGTTTTCATAAATTTTCTCAATTTCATACTGTCATCCACTGTTCTCCTTTCTTAATTAATAAAACCTCTAGTCTTGTTTACGAAGCTTTTCATGTGTCGTAAACTCGCAACCCTATAATAAAGCAACTTTTATTTTAACATTATCCTCACTAGCTTATAGCCGAAAAGTCCGGATCCACTACAGCTTAATCAAGTTTAGGAAGTATTAGATACTATTGATACATAAATTACATATAATGTGACTGTCGGTTCAAAAGTGTACATATACAACATTCAAATGCAGATACAAAATTTGCTGGAATAAAATCTGAGAAGCTTCTGTAATACTTAAATGTTTCAACTTTTCCTTTGGCATAAAGAAGGTAAGCAATGGAGAACCTCACCAACCCCACTGACCATATTCATGAAATTTAAAATAACTAAAATTTAAAACTCAAATTCTTAGGAAGTTTTTGTATTGGTTAAGTTAGCTCTCATCTTATGGTCAGTGGCGGAGCTAGAGAAGAGATAAGGGGGCAACTGCCCCATATGAATTGTTGGAAAATAAATAGTTTCATTGATTTTTAAAAACAATTTATGATGTAAGTGCTAAAATCTATGTTAATGCCCCCATGGTTTTAAGTTCAATTTTATGTTGTCCCTGATGAACTTTCTGTCTGGCTCTGCCCCTGCTTACGGTACAAGTTTTACTCTCTCATAACATACCTGATACCCCTACTTGTTTACCCTCATAATGTTTTGTAATAGTTAACAAGTAATGTAAGATCTATAAAAGCAAGTAATACCTTGCTATATACATTAGTTCCAAACTTCATAGTAGTATAAAACGAGTATGTACTACGCAATCACATTGGTCTCTTAGGCCCCAACATCACCAAGAGCTACCTACTTTATACTCCCATCTTCATCTGTATGTTTATCCACCTAATCATCAACGTATATAAAATTATTATCTACCCCCACTTGTATAAGAAAGTCAGATTCCTTTAAATAAACTAATTTTTAGTAGTAATAAACTTCTTAAATTACGTTAAACGACTGCCACAAAGCTGAAGCACAATGATTTTTTTATTAATATATGCATATACATCTTTCACATTCCCAAGCACATACTTTACACGTCACAACAAAACAACAAAAACAAAGAAAACTCTATCCACAATCCAAACCCGAGAGAGTGTAACCACCACGCGCGCGTGCAACATGTTCTGACTAACAGATGTCTATCTAGACCTTCCATCATTGCTTCCTCTCGGTACTATGCGACGTGCCACATTAACATCAACTTGGTTCAGACAAGAGTCTTGCACGTTGAGGTCTGTGGATCCCACATCGCCGGTAATAGATATTTCCTTCCGGCTAGTCCACGTGCATTGTAACTAGACCCGGTTGTTTTATCCACGAGCACCTGACCCGGGTAGCCTGGGTAAGAACCCGACCCGAATATACCAGTACAAGCCGAGACAGCCTCAAGCGGTGCAGTTGGTGGGCCCTGGTAATACCCGTTATTAAACGGATTCGTGACGGTGTTAGCTAACAGTGTAGCGAGGTTTATGATCATTCCGTCAACTCCTACGTCGCCGTTAGGCGCAACTAACGGCGGCGTTTGCGGTCCGTATATCGGTTGGTGAAACGGCCACGCGCAGTAGCCAGGACAGAGAGTCTCTGCGTTCCCAACCCACACGTAAGCTGCGCCGTTAGCTGCGCGACGCGATTTGGAAACAGAAGTTCCGTGGGACCCGCAACGGTTCATACAGAAACCTTCAACGGTAACGTCTTTCGCCGTTAAAACGACGGTTATAGAACGGAGTCCACCGTTAAGTTTGTTGGATAGTGCACGTAGGTAAGGGTTCTTGAGGGATTTTCCGAGAGGGTAGTTCTCGAGGAGAAGCTGTTTCCCTACTACGAGGGTTGAGGAACCTCCTTTGTACTTCTCCGTCGTCTTCCACCAGGAAGCGACGGAGGGAACGGCGGAGGAAGCGGCGTTGAGGGAACGGATGAAGTCGACTATAACGGACCGTTGGATGGGTGTGAACTTCCCGTACCAAATGAGATTTACTGTGACGTTTCCTTTCAAGAGGACACCGTTGTGGTATTTTAGGACAAGCGGCTGTTCCTCGACCAACGCGGCGGAGGAGAGACCAGCGGTGGCGGAGAGGAAGGCGAGGAAGATGGCAAAGTGGTAATTATTATGAGCCATTGAGAAGGTAGAAGATGAGAGATTATTAGCAGAGGTTTTGTTTTGGGTTTATAGGATGTAGTGTGTGAGATACAGATGTATTTATACGAGGTTTTACGACAGCTGTAGATGCAAATGTGTCAATGTCAGAGAGTGCCACGTGGGAGTGTTTGAATGGTGCGGAAGAGTGTGTTGACAGCCTGTGAGGTTCTGTTTGTGTGACGTGGTAGTCTTCCATAACGTGTATTAAATTTAAGTGATGCTTTTAGCCGATAAATTTGTTATTAGTTTGTTCATTAAAATATGTAGTTAGGTTTAATTCTTATGACAAGCGCCATACGGAGAGACAGGCTTTTTCATGCACATTTGTATAAAATACAGCTATGAATATTGAAGAAATAAAAGCAATATTATTAAGATAATTTTTTTTCATGTTATAGCTTAAAAAAATGTTTTCAAGCTGTCATATACTGTATAGTCTCAAAACTCATGGCTATGAAAACTTTGAAGGTTTGTTTATTAAGATAAATTTTTCATGTTATAGCTTAAAAAATGTTTTCAAGCTGTCATATACTGTATTGTCTCAAAACTCATGGCTATGAAAACTCTGAAGGTTTATAATTAAATACAAACCGAGTATAGTTTAATGCAAAACCACACTTTAATTTTAACCTCGATACAAAATGCCGCTCAAGCTAGTATTTAAAGGTAGTAGTGATTAATTAAATCAACTGGATACTTAAAAAAAATGCTTCTATATAAGTGATCTTATTTTTAATTCCAAAGTTAACATTCATTGAACGCGTATCTATGGTCAAAAACAGGTTTTAAGACTAGTTTTAGTTTTTGAGATATAGTGTTAAGTACAAAGTGATAAATTATTTATTGGTCCATTCCCTTAGCAAAAGCATATTCCAAAAATTTCATATGATTCTGGTCACCAGCCAACAAGTAGACATTTTTAAAAGCTTTCGGTACCACTTTTTTCCCACTCCTCGCATTATGGGCCATGCCAAACGATCAATACGCAAATACATTGAACAGTGATTGTTTAGCCGTTCTAGAAGTAGACATTACGCATTTCAACATTTGATTTAAAAGGTAGTATAAAGATTATTGTGTGTTTAATACATTGAACAGTATAGGGGACCTCCTGATACCGTGTGATGATCGTTTTACTTGGGGGGAGGCACCTCTTTGGGTCTACCTTTGGTCTTTGTGGACCACAGAGCCATACGTATTTACTTATGTAATTTTATTTTATACCATGTACAATTATATAGACTTATATATATATTCAGGTTTATGTATTGAAATATACGGTGCACTTGAGTAGTCAGTGTGAATCTAGTGCTAGATACGTCTCTACGATGCGTATGAACCACGCCCTTACAGTCCATTATTGCCTTTTAAATCTGTAGGCCACATTACTCCATCGTTTCTTTCACCTTTAGCTTTAACTTTATTTTGAAAAACTCTCATTGATTTGTTTAGCGAAAAGCTGAAAAAAATTCTGGAATATTGTGTACTGAAATTCAAATATTTAAATCTGTGAACCTAAATTTTAAGAAATATATAAGTGGATGGAATGCAAAAAAAAGTATTCATATTTTATTCCACAAACCATATAAATACACGTTTATTGAGAGGACTTTTCCTATAGTGGAGCTCGAATTCGTATCCGATTCAAAGAACAATCTTAAGGTTAGATTTTTAAACGAGGGTAAACTCACAGCCGTTAGATCTTCAGCTTTTGGTCGGACGTGATCCACTATGTAGATGAAGAAACTACGTCACGTGTCAGAAGTACTCCAGAGTAACAGGATTCGAAGCAATCCACTTAGAGCATGTACATCAATGAACCCCTCTTGGGGTTCATCTTTTTAATATTTTATTAGTTTATTTTTTTCTGTCAGATTTTTTTTTAAAAAAAAATAAAAAAGAATTAGTTGAACCAATCCCCTTCCGACACGTGGTGAATTCCACCCTCTTGGGGTTCACCGGGATGAACTTTTGGAGAGAGAAGTTCATCACTGTTCATCTAGAAAACTGTGTGAATCTCCTTATAAACTCCTTATGAACCCTCAATGCACATGCTCTTAGCTCTTCCACTACGTTTTAATTTACACGTGAACTTTTTATCCTTCTCCAATTATGTGAAATCAAACTACTGCATGCAGTTTTTGTAATATAACGATATTTCGTGAAATTTTTCTATCATCTGAAAACACAATATAAATTCGTATCCAACTATGTACGTGTACAACATGTGAAAAAACATTATGTTCCGTTACCGCTAAATGGATGGTAGCTACACTTTTTTTTGAACCAAATCAATAGTAGACTTACTCAAACAAAGTCAGTATAAGAAAATGTTTAATTACTTTGATAATTAAATAGTCGTATCTTCCCGATAGATGATGATTGGTGACTAAAAGAAGTCTGCATTCAAATTCATAGTAACTTCGTATACCAACTTATATCATAATACGAGGAGCACTTTAAAAGAGAAAGTGGTTGCGCTGAATATAACATACATATCCAAATATATTTGTTGGCCGACGTTCAAAATTCACAAGGACCAGTACATTTCTTGTAGCCATCATCTCAACCTTTTCGGTTTATGTCACTGGGTTGAGATAAATACATATAACCGGTGTCACGAGTGTTAGCTATATAGTTTTCACAATATAACTTTTTAACGAGAAATGAGTGAAAATCATACTTACGACAAACCTACAAATAGACAAGGAAAACATTAAAGAAAATATCTAATCAATCAAATCCAAAAAGAAATGGTACAAATAAATTTTTTTTTAAAGGCGTAGAAGAGAAGGCAAATGAGTCTCACGTGCGAATATAGTCGGCATGGAAAAACGATAAAAAAAATGAGAAAGGGAGTGGAAACCACGCGCTGTTCGTTCGTACTAGCCTTTTAATCCAGGCTTGTCCTTTCATATCGGGCCACGTCATCTCTTTACATGTACAATTTTTCCGTGATATTGATGTTGTCCTAATTACAAGACATGTCTCAATGGGCCGTCTTACGTGACCTATACACACTCATTTATTGCATTTGCTATACGTTGTCAAATCTACAACAAAAATAAGGACTTCATGTTTCATGGAAACTGGAAAATAATTATACTCGATTGCATAGCGTAGTAGGTACTTTCATTTGACCCGGAACGTAACCTACTTGCTAGATCATATGGCTAATATATGATGTGTGTTTGAATATTAGGAAGTATACATTTATGTCTATATGTCACTGATAAGAAAGATCATACACGATTCATACCGATAATAATAAGTATTTTTGGGGATTAGTCAACATAGTTGGCCGACGCGATGACAAGATTAGTATGAAATGAATGTTTCATAGAATAAACCATAATAGCCAATACTAAGAAAATTGTAATAAACTATTAGACTATATGTTACTATACATTACGGTTAGGGATATGACATCTGACTAATGGTGGAAGCAAATTTTTGATTGTTACGGTGATGGCATGCTAAATAGTGAAAATGACAAAACAATAGTTAAGCCTAATAAATTGAAAACTGAATTTGGATCTATATGAACAATTTCAAAAGATAAAGTCAACTTTTGTTGTCTTTCATATCACTTGAACCGACGTTTTTTTGTGTTTGTTTGCCACTCACTCGAAGTAAGTTTGCAGAGAATATTAACTTTGGAAAAGAGAGATACGGAGAAGAAATTATATTTCCGTGATAACACATAAATAAATATCGAAAATAGTTTTTCTTTACTATCAATTAGGTGCAAAAGTAAGACCTCTTAACTAAGAATATACACTTTTGATTTACATCATTTGATTTAAGTTTGGATTTTTGGTTTGTGAATATCTGTATCTGCATGGTATGCTAACTTCTTTTTTTTGGGACTGAAGCATCGTATGCACATACAGTACTTGTCCTTTTTTTCAATATGTTGTGGATACGGATAAGTTTTAATACGGGTAGTAATGCATAAATAACACTAACAAAAACCAAATATCCAACCAGATAGGTAATCATTTAAATATGTATGGCATATAAGAAAATTATATATAGACCACTCGACGCATGTTAATTACAAATTAACACGTATCTCTTACAAATCAAACCATACAGTTTGTCAGAAAATAATCCAAAACAAAGCTTAAAACCCACGTAACAATGATGAAGACATTATCAAGTTGATATTTTAAATTGTTTAATCAGTAGTTTTATTTATGAATAAAAAATGTGACGAAACTTGGAGATTATCGTGCCGTCGATCAACCGACCATTTGTTCGTGTTGATTTGGTGAGAAGACCAACCCCCTCTTACATGTATCAAGTTCATATAATACAACCAAACTCAATTATCATCATCATGTCATACTCATTATACCTTATCCCTAAGACTAAAGAGTCAACTTCCTTGGAATCTTCCCGATCATTGTGACAAGAATTGGGCAATAAACCATAAACTAGATTTGTATATCCTTCGAATTGACTAGATGCATAGTTCCCGCGCAAGCGCGGGATTAGATACGTTGTTGATGTGTTGTATAGTTTTGTGTATGAAATTTTGCTGTTTTTTTTAACATTTGTTTATCTGGTTTATCTGTAATGATGATGAATGAAACATTAGAAGTCACACAACTTGATTAGTCTGATAAAAGAATAAACATCGAATTCATATGGGTTGATATTTTCATATTTTATCTTCGTAGTGATTTTATCGAGCATTTCCTTTATTAGTGATTTTATCGAGCATTACTGTTTTTAGTGCTTTCATGTATAAATAATTTAATGGAGACAAGACAAAAAAGGAAATTTGTTTATTAGTGTAATTTTCTTTCTGAAATTATGTTGTATATATATATATATATATTTTTTTTTTAATTGTGATGTATATGAGATTTATGGCCGATCTGAATGGTTCGGGGTAAATATTTATCATTGAAAAATATGTTTTTATTTTAGTTGATGATTATAACTGAATTGAAATGATATTGGAGGTTAGAACATGATAACCTTTCTTATAAAAGTATCTAAGATGGTCTCATAAAGTTTCAAATCCTTAAGCCATTTTGCACCCCAACAACCAGCATAAAAAAATCATTCTGAATCTCCCTAAGCTTTTAGGTATCCCGAAAAGCCCAAATTAAAAAAAAAATAATTACATGCAAGCACTGCGTTACGAACCCGCACACTCGCGGTACCAACTTCTCGTCACCAACTTACACCACTGAGCTATTTCATCACTCATCGATAACATTCAATCTTACAAAATGTTATACGTTTTTGTTTTTCCTAATAATACGTACGGGACCCGCAAACTTGCTGACGTGGACACGCTGAGGAGCTTCAAAAGTGTATTTATTATTATATAGATTTTTGAATCATTACAATTCGGTTATATTGAGCAACATGGGCCTTTTATAAGCAAGCCCAATAGTGCAATTAAAAGCCCAGTATGAGCTTTTTAAACTATCAGCTGCTCTGGTAAACGTAAGAGCACGAGTAAAAGAAGACGATCGAGATGAACAATGCCTAAAGTAAATGTAACACTCGCTAGTGAGAGACAGAGTCAAAACACTATCGATGACGAAAGCTTCACCAACGTGTTCGCAAAGTCTCTTTAAAAAAATCGAGAAGAAGAAAGGCGAAGACAATTTCGATTAGGACTCTGTCTGTTTTCTACATAAAAGAGAGACGAAGATAAAGATCACAACAAGGAAGTGAAAAGACTCTATGGCTTTGAAAGGGATTCTTGGTTTCGAATACGGAATAGTTCAAGCGCCACTAGGACCAGATATCTCCGGTCCGGAGCTTGTAGCCGCCGTCGCTAACGCCGGAGGAATCGGTCTTCTCCGTTGTCCTGATTGGGTAATTGATTAACTCCACTATGTTTCTTTCCATGGCTACTGTTGTATCAGTGTTCTAAAAATTGGTCTATGCAGCTGAGTAGTCAGTAAATAGGATCTAAATAAAACTATTTTTCTAGAGCTACATTTAAAAAGTTGGCGCCAGACTAATCAATAATTCTATATAAAGCGTCTAACTACCGCCTAACGATTTCTTGAACATTGGTAGTTTTGATTGTGAATCGAATAAAAATCTGGTCTATATGGTGGAGTAGTCAGAATAGGATCTAAATAAAACTAATTTTCTAGAGTTACATTTAAAAAGTTGGCGCCAAACTAATCAATAATCCTATATAAAGCGCTTAACTACCGCCTAACGATTTCTTGAACATTGATAGTTTTGATTGTGAATCGAATCAGGAGTGTTCTAAAAATCAGTCTATACGGCCGCATACTACTTAAATGAGGACTGAAATGAAATATTTTTCCAGAGCTACATTTAAAAAGTCTGTCTAGGCTCCTGACTAATCAATAAGCCCATCTAAAGTGTCTAACTACCTCTTAACGATTTTTCTAGAGTTACATTTAAAACGTTGGCGCCAAACTAATCAATAATCCTATATAAAGCGCCTAACGATTTCTTGAACATTGATAGTTTTGATTGTGTATCGAATCAGGAGTGTTCTAAAAATCGGTGCCGCATACTAGTTAAATAGAACTTAAATGAAATAGTTTTCTAGAGCTACATTTAAATAGTTGGTCTAGACTCCTGACTAATCAATAATCCCATACAAAGCGTCTAACTTCCACCTAACAATTTCTTGTACATTGGTTGTTTTGATTGCAAACTGAACCAGGAGTGTCCTGATTATGTGAGAGATATTATACGGAAGACCAAGACATTGACTGACAAACCATTCGGGATCGGTGTTGTTCTCGCGTTCCCTCATGATCTCAACATTAAGACAATCTTGGAAGAGAAGGTTGCTGTGTTACAGCTTTATTGGGGTGAGTGTTCCAAGGAGCTTGTGGATGATGCTCACCGTGCTGGAGTCAAAGTTGTTCCTCAGGTAAAGAGTTTTGGTTTCTTGATAGATGTATCAGCAAGTCTGATCCTCTTTAGTTACATTTTTTTTTTAAGGTGGGGAGTGTTGAAGAAGCTAGAAAGGCTGTTGATGTAGGAGTAGATGCTATTATTGTTCAAGGGCATGAAGCAGGTGGGCATGTTCGTGGGAAGGTAAGCTAAGTTTTTTATATTTTGCATAACTCTTATTTTAAATGTTTGATATTATCATCATCATCATTGTGTTTTCTTCTTTCAGGATAGTCTCTTTTCATTGTTGCCAAGAGTAGTTGATCTGGTTAAGGAATGTGATATTCCGGTTATCGCTGCTGGAGGGATTGTTGATGCACGTGGCTATGTTGCAGCTTTGTCACTTGGTGCTCAAGGTGTCTGTCTAGGCACCAGGTTTGTGTGCTCTTCTTATTTTTGCACATGCTTATATATGAGTTTGTTTGGGCTTGAGTTAGAGGTTTTGTTTTTAGGTTTGTGGCGACTAATGAGAGCTACGCACACCCAATATACAAAAGGAAGTTGATAGAATATGAAAAAACCGAGTACACAGATATCTTTGGACGTGCAAGGTGGCCTGGTGCGCCACAACGTGTTCTGCAGACACCTTTCTTTGATGACTGGAGATCTCTACATACCGATGAAAATGAAGTTAACCAACCTATTATTGGACGTTCCACCATACATGGCGTTGTAAGTTTCATTTTAGTAAGGTTTTCTTTTCCTCCCTCTATGGTCTTTGCTCTTATGAATGTCACTACAGGAAAAGGAGATAAGAAGATTTGCAGGAACTGTACCAAACATGACAACAACGGGTGATTTAGAGAGTATGGCGATGTATGCAGGGCAAAGCGTTGGCCTCATCAAAGAGATTTTACCAGCTGGAAAAGTAGTGAAAAGTCTTGTGGAAGAAACTCAGCTTCTGATCCTCAAAAAGTTCAGTAATTCTACATGATGCAGTTGCAACCTCACAAAAAAAAACTTTACTACTTTTGGAATCAGATGCGGATGGTATTATCTTTGTATATAATAAGGTACCCCTTCTGGATATCCTGTGTTGTTTGCTGTGGAGAAATATAATGTTCTTACTGTGTATTTCGTCCTTTTACAACCATACCTTATTTATGGTATTTAATAATATATTCTCCACACATCTTCATTTCATATTCAGTTTCTATAACTAATCATGGGAACCTCAATAGTTTCATAGCTTTATTTATTAAAAGAAGGGACACTTGTTGCAGCTTTCACAAGTAAGCTGTAGACATATCATTACATAGATTAAGAAGATGTATACTTAGTAGTTATTTGTAGAATAGGTGACAGCCTTTAAAGCACAAACTTTGTAGCATATATGTTGAATTCTTCAGATGATGTTAGGAGTGGCTCCTGCAGAAAACACAGGAAGGAAAATGATTCAATCATTCAGAATAATGCAAAGTTTCTGATACTACAAGTTTAAGTTCATACCGCAGTCTCATCAGGGCTTGTGTAGTTCCCATCACTGGCGAGGCGAGATTGAGCCTCTCGTATAGCAGAACACATGAGGTTAAGCAGGTGACCGTACGTTGGTGCTGGTCCAGCTGTCTTCACCGCCTTTATGAAGCTATAAGTCATGGCTCCTGCATTCTTCCCCGTGAAGACCTAGCAGCAATGTAATGATTGAGACAGGTAACGTTCAGAGAAGTGTATGAAATTATAAAAAGGCTTTTTAAACGTACAGGAGTGTAACCACTAGCTTCATGATCATCACAAGCACTGAAACATATAGCTACTCCACCATCTGTTCCTTTGTAAGTCCTCCCTGCTCTTTGATGTTCCCATTCATAAAAACCATTCCTGATTTTTTTCATTCACACACACACAAAAGATTAGTCTCAGGTTTTGTCAAGTATAATTGAGGAGAAATGTACCTCTCCATCCTACAAACGGAGGGTAAATCAAGGACAGTCCCACTGTTACAAGCGTCTATGACAGCGTGAAGCTTAGCTCCATGGACAAGCGGCCTCACGAGTATCTTGTTAATCTCATCATCAATGATTTTTCCTTCTGTCTCATGGTCTAAAGGGCACAAAGCTTCATCTTGACCATCAACCTCGTCTCCGTTGTAGTCTTTCTGCTGAGATCCATGACCAGAGTAGTGGAACACAAGTGAGTCTCTTGCTCTGTTTCCTTCAACTAACCATCTCATGGCCTTTCTAATGTTTTTCTTAGTTGGTATTCTCTGTGGACTGGCTTCATCTTCTGCAACAACAACAAACACTCATCATCAGCAATAGGCCTGGGCGTTTTTATCTCAACCCGAACGGGAAAAACCGAAACCGAATCCGAACTGTTTTACAAAAATATCCGAACGGGACTTATGAGCTTACTACTTTCGGACTTTGGTTATAATCCGAAGCGAACCGAAATTCGAATTAAGATCCGAAATTAGTCAAGTATGTTAATGTTTTTATATATGTTAAGGTGATTTAGATATTTTAGAGTATTCAAAATATTTTTGTAGTTTGTTTTATTTGTTATTTTGAATACTTTTTAGTTAGTTTAGCTAGTTTAAATAATTTTTAGTTAGATTAATAAATAATTTATATATTTTGATTTTGTGTTTTTGTCAATTTTTGCGGTTTAAAAAAATATATTTTTGGACGATGGTAAACATTGGTCAGATCGGATCCGAACCGAATCCAGAAGGAACTAAACCAAACCCGATCCAGTAATTAGTAAAAACCGAATGATACTTCTAAACATAACACCGAAAATTCAAATCACCCGGATCGAAACCGAATGGACCATCGAACGTCCATGCCTAATCAACAAGGCAGACCCTGGGGCTATAGGCAATTAATTAAATATTGATTTTTTCTTTTTACAAATTTGCCGGCCTTAAAATAATTGTTTGGTCTACATTTATGTGAATTTTTTTCAAAAGTTTTGGGATGTAAGGCCAATTGTTTCATATGACTTTGTCCAGGACGGACCGATCATCAGGGAAAGAAAAAGAACATTAGCTGTATAAAACTAGAGAAAGAACAACCTGTGAGCATGAGAATAGAGTCAATAGGGAAACCCATTTTCTGAACCAAGAAAGATCTCATGGACTTTGCATCACTGATGCAACCTTTCAAGCCATAGCTTTTCCCCTTATAATCCAAGCCGCATAAAACAGCTCTCTTCTTCCCAAACGGTGAAGGAAGAGGCTCGAGAAGCCTCGGTGGTGGTGGCGGTGGTTGAGCCATTATTGGCTGTTGTTGAAACTGATACTGCGGTGGCTGTTGTTTGTGTTGCCTACGTAGCTGTTGAAGCCCTTGAAGCACGCGGTTTGCACCACGAGCTATGTCCACGAGGGAGGAGAGGTTTGTGACGGTATGGCAAGTTGAGCATTGGATGGAACTGACTCCAGGTTGAGCCCACATCCATCTACCACAACGGCAACGTACTTCTCTCCGGCTAGCCATGACTGAGTTTTGTGTTTCTTTTGCTAAATGAGTGATGAGTTTTTATATTAGAGTAGTGAATATTCGTAGCTATCTACTGAAAAGACATGTAGAATGTGTATTTCTCCACGTAGTTAGATCCAATTATTCTTACGCCTCCATTGTAATGTGAATCAATTCGCAAACAATATTTCAAATATAATACTTACGGAATATGATTCTTTGAAAGAAAAAAACAAAAAGAAAACTGATTTGATTGATTATTCCCGCTTATATGTAAATTAATCAAACATCATTTGATGTTGTGTTTTTATTTCTTCAAAATAATCTGAAGTGTTTTGTGGGCCTTCTTAATTTGACCCATGAGAAAGTTAAAAGGATCCATAAGAAGGAGTGGTCGTGTTTTGTCGGCCCCATTTTGAACATTAAAGTACAACACAACCCAAGTTAGATTGAGACTCTTGAAATCATTCAGTGTAGGACATGTGACATGTCGCCATATATTACATTCCGAAAGCGAGTGAATCGAAGTCAAGTCGAGAACACACGAGCTGAATCATAAGATGTGTTTTCCTGCTAATGGTGCATATTCATTTATTTGAATCTGGGCCTGATAATGATGTGTTTTCCTTACAAACGGCCAACATGTGATGCTGGAGTTTTGAGAAAACCCCATATGACATATCTAATTAGTAAGTGTTTTGATTTGTGTAGTTGTTAATGAACCAAATCCAAACCATAAATCAATTAATATTGAATTAGAATCGAGTTGCATTTGAATTCTTTTAATACAACTTCCTATGAATTTATGAAAATTTCAAAATATGTATTCTTTGTTAGTAGAAGATCCATTAACCACATTATAATGTTGAAACTGTGTAACAACCATTTTGAAAATGTTTCGTCGACTCCTGAGGATAACGTAAAAATCCATCAAAGTTTTCAAGGTCGTGGGCTAATCCTTATAGATTTATGAAAATTTCAAAACATGTAGTCCTTGCTAGTATATTTATTTAAAGACCCATCAACCAAATTGTAGTGTTAAAACTTCTTAACAACCGTTTTGAAAATGATTTGTCGTCTCCTAAGGATAATGCTAAAATTCACCAATTTTTTCGAGGTCGTGGGTTAATCCCTATGATTTTTTGAAAATTTCAAAACATATAATCCTTGATAATATACTTATTTAAAGACCCATTAACCAATTTATTTTTGTTTTAATACATATTTTAATCATGAACTGACATATTATGAAGATTAAAGAGGTTTGAAACCTTATGTGTTCCCATTTCTCCAATAAATAGAGATTTTATACGGGTTATGACACTAATTAGACCGTATATCAAGTTTAAATAAACTACGTGTTGGAAAGTTAGATATGATGACCATGTACCATGAAAGTATGTTTAGACTACATTAATATACCTTGAGAGTGTGGTTTGGTATTTTTAAACAACACTAAAGTGTCTAAAAATTATAACTAGCATTATCGAAAAATTCAAATTTTTCAAAGGGCGTTTATTAACCCACATATTTCAAGAAAAATTAATTTTTTATTTATTTTTGTTTTAATGCATATTTTTCATCATGAATTGACAAATTATGAAGATTAAAGAGGTTTTAGACCTTATGTGTTCCCATTTCTCTACAAAATAGATATTTTATAGGGCTTCTGACACGAATAAGATCGTATATCAAGTTTAAATAAACTACGCGTTGGAAATTTAGATGTGATGACCATGTACCATGAAAATATGTTTAGACAACATTAATATATATTGAGAGTGTGTATAAGTATTTTTAAACTACACTAAAGTGTCCAAAAATTATATAAAGCACTTATCGGAAAATTCAAAATTTTCATATTGGTTAACACACATATTTCAAGAAAAAATAGAAAATTTGGAATTTTTGTTTTAATGAACATTTGCATCACGAAATTAATTAGTATGAAGATTAAATATGTCTAAGATTACATAAATATACATTGAGAGTGTGGTTTGGTATTTTTAAACAACACTAAAGTGTCTAAAAATTATAACTATCATTTATCGGAAAATTCAATTTTTTCAAAGGTGTTAACCCACATATTTCAAGAAAAATTAGAAAATGTTGTATTTTAATGCATATTTCTACCATGCTCCGACATAGTATGAAGATTAAAGAGGTTTGAGACCTTCTGTGTTTCCATTTCTCTAGAAAATAAAGATTTTATAGGGGTTAGTATACTAATTAGAACGTATATGAAGCTTAAATAAATTACTCGTTGGAAAGTTAGAAATGATGAACATGTATCAGGAAAGTATGTTTAGACTAAATTAATATACATTGAGAGTGTGGTTTGGTATTTTTAAACCACACTAAATTGTCTAAAAATTGTAGATATCATTTATCAAAAAATTCAATTTTTTCAAAGTGGTTAACCCACATATTTCAAAAAAAATTAGAAAATTTTGTATTTTTGTATTAATGCATATTTTCTTCATGAACCGATATATTATGAAAATTAAAGAGGTTTGAGACCTTCTGTGTTCTCACTTTTCTAGAAAATAGAGATTTATAGGGGTTAGTACACTAATTAGATCGTCTATGAAGTTTAAATAAATTACTGGTTGGAAAGTTAGAAATGATGACCATGTACCATGAAAAAATGTTTAGCCTACATTAATAAATATTGAGAGTGTGGTTTGATATTTTTTAAACAAGACTAAAGTATTTAAAAATTATAAATAATGTTTATAAGAAAATTTAATTTTTTCAAAGGGGTTAACCCACATATTTCAAGAAAAATTACAAATTTTTTTTATTTTTGTTTTAATGCATATTTGATCATGAACTGACATATGAAGATTAAATAGGTTTGAGACCTTATGTCTTCCCATTTCTCTACAACATGGAGATTTTATAGGGGTTATGACACTAATTAGATCGTATATCATGTTTAAGTAAACTACGTGTTGGAAAGTTAGATATGATGACCATGCATCATTAAAATATGTTTAGACAACATTAATATACATTGAGAGTGTGGATAAGTATTTTTAAACTAAACTTCAGTGTCTAAAAATTATAACTAGCATTTATCGGAAAATTTAATTTTTCAAAGGGGGTCTATTAACCCACATATTTCAAGAAAAATTAGAATTTTTTTTCATTTTTGTTTTAATGCATATTTGCATCATGAATTGAGAAATTATGAAGGTTAAATATGTTTGAGACCTTATGTGTTCCCATTTCTCTACAAAATAGAGATTTTATAGGGGTTATGACACGAATTAAGATCGTATATCAAGTTTAAATAAACTACGCGTCGGAAAGTTAGATATGATGCCCATGTACCATGAAATATGTTTAGAATACATTAATATACATTGAGACTGTGTTTTGGTATTTTTAAACAACACTAAAGAGTCTAAAAATTATAACTAGCATCTATCGGAAAATTCAATTTTTTTAAAGGTGTTAACCCACATATTTCAAGAAAAATTAGAAAATTTTGTATTTTTGTTTTAATGCATATTTTCATCATGGTCCGACATATTATGAAGATTAAAGAGGTTTGAGACCTTCTGTGTTTCCATTTCTCTAGAAAATAGAGATTTTATAGAGGTTAGTACACTAATTAGAACATATATGCAGTTTAAATAAATTACTCGTTGGAAAGTTAGAAATGATGAACATGTATCTTGAAAGTATGTTTAGACTAAATTAATATACACTGAGAGTGTGGTTTGGTATTTTTAAACCACACTAAATTGTCTAAAAATTGTAGATAGCATTATAGAAAAATTCAACTTTTCTCAAAGGGGTTAATCCGCATATTTCAGAAAATTAGAAATTTTTTTATTTTTGTTAAATTTAATATTTAAATCATGAAAAAATATATTATGAAAATTAAAGAGGTTTGAGACCTTTTGTGTTCTCATTTATTTAGAAAATATGGATTTTATAGGGGTTAGTACACTAACTAGATCGTATATGAAGTTTAAATAAATTACTCGGTTGAAAATTAGAAATGAAAATATGTTTAGACTACACTAATATACATTGAGAGTTTGGTTTGGTATTTTTAAACAACACCAAAGTGTTTAAAAATTATTAAATAGCATTTATCAGAAAATTCATTTTTTTCAAAGGGGTTAACCCACATATTTCAAGAAAAATTAGATTTTTTTTTTTTTTTTGTTTAATGCATATTTGAATCATGAAATAACATATTATGAAGATTAAAGAGGTTTGAGACCTTATGTCATTTCAATACAAAATAGAGATTTTATAGGGGTTATGACACTAATTAGATCGTATATCAAGTTTAAATAAACTACGCTTTGGAAAGTTAGATATGATGACCATGTACCATGAAAATATATTTAGACTACATTAATACACATTTTAGAGTGTGGTTTGGTATTTTTAAACAACACAAAAATGTTTAAAAATTATAGATAGCATTTATTAGAAAATTAAAGGGGTTTAACCTACATATTTGAAAAAAATAAGAAATTTTTTTATTTCTGTTTTAATGCATATTTTCTTCATGATTGGACATAGTTTGAAGATTAAAGAGGTTTCAGACCTTATATGTTCTAATTTCTCAAGAAATAAAAGTTTTTATAGGGGTTACTACACTAATTAGATCGTATATGAAGTTTAAATAAATTACTCGTTGGAAAATTAGAAATGATGACCATGTACCATGAAAATATGTTTATTTTACACTAATATACATTGAGAGTGTGGTTTGGTATTTTTAAACAACATTAAAGTGTTTAAATATTAAAACTAGTATTTATCGGAAAATTCAATTTTTTTAAAGGTGTTAACCCACACATTTTAAGAAAAGTTAGAAATTTTTTTTTTTGTTTTAATGCATATTTTCTTCATGAACTGACATATTATAAAAATTAAAGAGGTTTGAGACCTTATGTGTTCCCATTTCTCTACAAAATAGAGATTTTATATGAGTTATGATACTAATTAGATCGTATATAAGGTTTAAATAAAATACGCGTTGGAAATTTTGATATGATGACCATGTACCATGAAAAATGTTTAGCCTACACTAATAAATATTGAGAGTGTGGTTTGGTATTTTTTAAACAACACTAAAGTGTTTAAAAATTATAGATAGCATATATGAGAAAATTCAATTTTTTCAAAGGGGTTAACCTACATATTTCAAAACAAATTAGATATTTTTTTTATTTTTGTTTTAATGATTATTTGAATCATGAACAGACATATTATGAAGATTAAAGAGGTTTGATACCTTATGTGTTCCATTTTCTCTACAAAATAGATATTTTATAGGGATTATGACACTAATTATATCGTATATCAAGTTTAAATAAACTACGCGTTGGAAAGTTAAATATGATGACCATGTACCATGAAAATATATTTAGCCTACTTTAATATACATTAAAGTGTTGTTTGGTATTTTTAAACAACACTAAAGTATCTAAAAATTATAGATACTATTTATCAAAATAATCAATTTTTTCAAAGGGGGTTATTCACACATTTCAAGAAAAATTATAATTTTTTTTTTTTGTTTTAATACATCTTTGCATCATATTCTGACATAATATGAAGATTAAAGAGGTTTGAGACCTTATATGCTCCCATTTCTCTAGAAAATAGAGATTCTATAGTGGTTAGTACACTAATTAGATCGTATATGAAGTTTAAATAAATTACTCGTTGGAAAGTTAGAAATGATAATCATGTACCATGAAAATATGTTTACTTTACATTAATATACATTGAGAGTGTGGGTTTGGTATTTTTAAAAACATTAAAGTGTCTAAATGTTAAAACTAGTATTTATCGGAAAATTCAATTTTTTCAAAGGTGTTAACCCACATATTTCAAGAAAAGTTAGAAATTTTTTTATTTTTGTTTTAATGCATATTTTCATCCTGCTCGGACATAGTATGAAGATTAAATAGGTTTAAAACCATATATGTTCCCCTTTCTCTAGAAAACATAGAATTTATATGGGTTAGTACACTAATTAGATCGTATATGAAGTTTAAATAAATTACTCGTTGGAAAATAAGAAATGATGATCATGTACCATGAAAATATATTTAGACTACATTAATTTACATTTAGAATGTGGATAAGTATTTTTAAACTACACTATTGTGTCTAAATATTATATATAGCATTTATCAGAGAATTCAATTTTTTCATAGAGGTTAACCCACATATTTAAAAAAAAATTAGAAAACTTTTTATTTTTGTTTTAGATATGATGACCATGTACCTTGAAAATATGTTTCGACTACATTAATATACATTGAGAGTGTTGTTTGGTATTTTTAAACAACATTAAAGTGTCTAAAATGATAACTAGCATTTATCGGAAAATTTATGTTTTTTCAAAGGTGTTAACCCACATAATTCAAGAAAAATTAGAATTTTTTTTCTATTTGTTTTAATGCATATTTTCATCATGCTCGGACATAGTATGAAGATTAAAGGGGTTTGAAACCTTATATGTTCCCCTTTCTCTAGAAAATAGAGATTTTATAGGAGTTTGTACACTAATTAGATCGTATATGAAGTTTAAATAAATTACTCATTTAAACGTTGGAAATGATTACCATGTACTATGAAAATATGTTTATCCTACATTAATATACATTGAGAGCGTGTTTTGGTATTTTTAAACAACACTAAAGTGTCTAAAATTTATAATTATCATTTATCGGTAAATTTAATTTTTGCAAAAGGGTTAACCCACATATTTCAAGAAAAATTATTTTTTTTTCATTTTTGTTTTATTGCATATTTGCATCATTAAATGACAATTTATGAAAACTAAAGAGGTTTGAGATCTTATGTGTTCCCATTTCTCTACAACATAGAGATTTTATAGGGGTTATGACACTAATTTGATAGTATATAAAGTTTAAATAAATTACGCGTTGGAAAGTTAGATATGATGACCATGTACCATGAAAATATGTTTAGAATTCATTAATATACATTGAGAGTGTGGTTTGGTATTTTTAAACAACACTAATGTGTCTAAAAATTATAGATAGCATTTATTAGAAAAATTGATTTTTTCAAAGGGGTTAACCCACATATTTCAAGAAAAATTAGAAATGTTTTTAATGCATATTTTCATCATGCTCGGGCATAGTTTGAAGATTAAAGAGTTTTGTGATTTTATATGTTCCCATATCTCTAAAAAGTAAAGATTTTATAGGAGTTAATACACTAATTAGATTTTATATGAAATTTAAATAAACTACACGTTGGAAAGTTAGAAATGATGACCATGTACCATGAAAATAGGTTTAGACTACATTAATATAGATTGAGAGTGTGGAATCACGTTTCCCTAACGATTCCAGGCGATTCCGAACTATTCCGTCTCCCTTCCGATTCCTGTGCGAGAAGCGTAGCCTTTTCTACGCTTCCATGCAACGTAGGTTAACCCACATACTTCAAGAAAAATTAGAAAAATTTGTAATTTTTTTTAATGCATATTTTCATCATGCTCGGACATAGTATGAAGATTAAAGAGGTTTGAAACCTTATATGTTCCCACTTTCTTTAAAAAATAGAAATTTTATAGGGGTTAGTACACTGTACATGAAGTTTAAGTAAATTACTCGTTGGAAAGTTAGAAATGATGACCATGTACCATGAAAATATGTTTAGCCTACATTANAAAGAGGTTTGAAACCTTATATGTTCCCACTTTCTTTAAAAAATAGAAATTTTATAGGGGTTAGTACACTGTACATGAAGTTTAAGTAAATTACTCGTTGGAAAGTTAGAAATGATGACCATGTACCATGAAAATATGTTTAGCCTACATTAAGATATATTGAGAGTGTGGTTTGGTATTTTAAACAACACTAAAGTGTAAAAAAGTATAGATAGCATTTATCATAAATTTCAATATTTTCAAAGAGGTTAACCCACATATTACAAGAAAAATTATCTTTTTTTTACTTTTGTTTTAATGCATATTTGAATCATGAAATGAAATATTATAAGAATTAAAGAGGTTTGAGACCTTATGTGTTCTTATTTCTCTACAAAATAAAGATTTTTTTTGAGTTATGCCACTAATTAGATCGTAAATCAAGTTTAAATAAATTACTCTTTGGAAAGTTAGAAATGATGACCATGTACCATGAAAATATGTTTAGCCTACATTAATATACATTGGGAGTGTAGTTTGGTATTTTTAAACAACACTAAAGTGTTTAAAAATTATAGATAGCATTTATCAGAAATTTCAATTTTTTCAAAGGGGTTAACGCACATATTTCAACGAAAATTAGAAATTTTTCTATTTTTTTTTTAATGCATATTTTCATCTTGCTCGGACATGGTATAAAGATTAAAGAGATTTGAGATCTTATATAATCACCTTTCTCTAGAAAATAGTGATTTTATAGGGGTTAGTATACGTATATGAAGTTTAAATAAATTACTCGTTAGAAAGTTAGAAATGATGACCATGTACCATGAAAATATGTTTAGCCTACATTAATATACATTGAGAGTGTCGTTTGGTATTTAAAAAAAACACTAAATTGTTTAAAAATTATAGATAGCATTTATTAGAAAAATCAATTTTTTCAAAGGGACCAATATATTTGAAGAAAAATTAGAACTTTTTTTTTGTTTTAATTCATATTTGAATTATGAACTGAAATATTATTGAGAATGAGGTTTGGTATCTTTAAACAACACTAAAGTGTTTAAAAATTATAGATAGCATTTATCATAAATTTCAATTTTTTCAAGAAAAATTAGAATTTTTTTTATTTTTTAATGCATATTTTCATCATGATTTTACAAATTATGAAGATTAAAGAGGTTTGAGACCTTATGTGTTCTCATTTCTCTACAAAATAGAGATTATATAGGGGTTATGCCACTAATTAGATCGTATATCAAATTTAAATAAATTACTCTTTGGAAAGTTAAAAATGATGGCCATGTACCATGAAAATATGTTTATCATACATTAATATACATTGGGAGTGTGGTTTGGTATTTTTAAACAACACTAAAGTGTTTAAAAATTATAGATAGCATTTATCAGAAATTTCAGTTTTTTCAAAGGGGTTAACCCACATATTTCTAGAAAAATTAGAATTTTTTTATTTTTGTTTTAAAGCATATTTTCATCATTCTCGGACTTAGTATGAAGATTGAAGAGGTTTGAGACCTTATATAGTCCTCTTTCTCTAGAAAATAGTGATTTTATAGGGGTTAGTATACTAATTAGATTGTATATGAAGTTTTAGTAAATTACATGTTGGAAAGTTAGAAATGATGACCATATAACATGAAAATATGTTTAGCCTAAATTAATATATATTGAGAGTTTGGTTTGGTATTTTTAAACAACACTAATTAAAAATTGTAGATAGCATTTATCATAAATTTCAGCTTTTTCAAAGGGGTTAACCCACATATTTGGAGAAAAATTAGAATTTTTTTTTATTTTTGTTTAATGCATATTTCCATCATGATTTGACAAATTATGAATATTAAAGAGGTTTGAGACCTTATGTTTTTCCATTTCTCTATAAAATAGTGATTTTATAGGGGTTATGACACTAATTAGATCGTATATAAAGTTTAAATAAACTACGCGTTAGAAAATTAAATATGATGATCATGTACTATGAAAATATGTTTAGAATACATTAATATACATTGAGAGTGTGGTTTGGTATTTTTTAAACAACACTAAATTGTCTAAATATTATAACTAGCATTTATCGGAAAAATTAATTTTTTTCAAAGGTGTTAACCCACATATTTCAAGAAAAATTAGAAAATTTTGTAATTTTTGTTAATGCATATTTTCATCATGCTCGGACATAGTATGAAGATTAAAGAGGTTTGAAACATTATATGTTCCCCCTTTCTTTAAAACATAGAGATTTTATAGGGGTTAGTACACTGTACATGAAGTTTAAGTAAATTACTCGTTGGAAAGTTAGAAACGATGACCATGTACCATGAAAATATGTTTAGCCTACATTAAGATATATTGAGAGTGTGGTTTGATATTTTAAACAGCACTAAAGTGTTTAAAATTATAGATACCATTTATAAGATAATTTAGTTTTTCAAAGGGGTTAACCCACATATTACAAGAAAAGTTAGATTTTTTTTTATTTTTGTTTTAATGCATATTTGAATCATGAAATGAAATATTATAAAGATTAAAGAGATTTGAGACCTTATGTGTTCCTATTTCTCTACAAAATAAAGATTTTATTGGGGTTATGCCACTAATTAGATCGTATATCAAGTTTAAATAAATTACTCTTTGGAAAGTTAGAAATGGTGAGCATGGTACATGAAAATATGTTTAGCCTACATTAATATACATTGGGAGTGTGGTTTGGTATTTTAAACAACACTAAAGTGTTTAAAATTATAGATAGCATTTATCAGAAATTTCAATTTTTTCAAAGAGGTTAACCCACATATTACAAGAAAAATTATTTTTTTTACTTTTATTTTAATGCATATTTGAATCATGAAATGAAATATTATAAGAATTAAAGAGGTTTGATACCTTATGTGTTCTTATTTCTCTACAAAATAAAGATTTTTTTTGAGTTATGCCACTAATTAGATCGTAAATCAAATTCAAATAAATTACTCTTTGGAAAGTTAGAAATGATGACCATGTACCATGAAAATATGTTTAGCCTACATTAATATACATTGGGAGTGTAGTTTGGTATTTTTAAACAACACTAAAGTGTTTAAAAATTATAGATAGCATTTATCAGAAATTTCAATTTTTTCAAAGGGGTTAACCCACATATTTCAAGGAAAATTAGAAATTTTTCTATTTTTGTTTTAATGCATATTTTCATCTTGCTCGGACATGGTATACAGATTAAAGAGCTTTGAGATCTTATATAATCCCCTTTCTCTAGAAAATAGTGATTTTATAGGGGTTAGTATACTAATTAGATCATATATGAAGTTTAAATAAATTACTCGTTAGAAAGTTATAAATGATGACCATGTACCATGAAAATATGTTTAGCCTACATTAATATACATTGAGAGTGTCGTTTGGTATTTTAAAAAAACACTAAAGTGTTTACAAATTATAGATAGCATTTATTAGAAAAATCAGTTTTTTCAAAGGGACCCATATATTTGAAGAAAAATTAGATTTTTGTTTTTGTTTTAATGCATATTTGAATTATGAACTGAAATATTATTTAGAATGAGGTTTGGTATCTTTAAACAACACTAAAGTGTTTAAAAATTATAGATAGCATTTATCATAAATTTCAATTTTTTCAAGAAAAATTAGAATTTTTATTTTATTTTTTTAATGCATATTTCCATCATGATTTTACAAATTATGAAGATTAAAGAGGTTTGAGACCTTATGTGTTCTCATTTCTCTACAAAATAAAGATTATATAGGGGTTATGCCACTAATTAGATCGTATATCAAGTTTAAATAAATTACTCTTTGGAAAGTTAAAAATGATGGCCATGTACCATGAAAATATGTTTAGCATACATTAATATACATTGGGAGTGTGGTTTGGTATTTTTAAACAACACTAAAGTGTTTAAAAATTATAGATAGCATTTATCAGAAATTTCAGTTTTTTCAAAGGGGTTAACCCGCATATTTCTAGAAAAATTAGATTTTTTTTTATTTTTGTTTTAAAGCATATTTTCATCATGCTCGGACTTAGTATGGAGATTGAAGATGTTTGAGACCTTATATAATCCTCTTTCTCTAGAAAATAGTGATTTTATAGGGGTTAGTATACTAATTAGATCGTATATGAAGTTTTAGTAAACTACTCGTTGGAAAGTTAGAAATGATGACCATGTAACATGAAAATATGTTTAGCCTAAATTAATATATATTGAGAGTTTGGTTTGGTATTTTTAAACAACACTAAAGTGTTTAAAAATTGTAGATACCATTTATCATAAATTTCAGTTTTTTTCAAAGGGGTGTTAACCCACATATTTGGAGAAAAATTAGAATTTTTTTTTATTTTTGTTTTAATGCATATTTCCATCATGATTTGACAAATTATGAATATTAAAGAGGTTTGAGACCTTATGTTTTTCCATTTCTCTATAAAATAGTGATTTTATAGGGGTTATGACACTAATTAGATCGTATATAAAGTTTAAATAAACTACGCGTTAGAAAATTAAATATGATGATCATGTACTATGAAAATATGTTTAGACTACATTAATATACATTGAGAGTGTGGTTTGGTATTTTTTAAACAACACTAAATTGTCTAAATATTATAACTAGCATTTATCGGAAAAATTAATTTTTTTCAAAGGTGTTAACCCACATATTTCAAGAAAAATTAGAAAATTTTGTAATTTTTGTTAATGCATATTTTCATCGTGCTCGGAAATAGTATGAAGATTAAATAGGTTTGAAACATTATATGTTCCCCCTTTCTTTAAAAAATAGAGATTTTATAGGGGTTAGTACACTGTACATGAAGTTTAAGTAAATTACTCGTTGGAAGGTTAGAAACGATGACCATGTACCATGAAAATATTTTTAGCCTACATTAAGATATATTGAGAGTGTGGTTTGATATTTTAAACAGCACTAAAGTGTTTAAAATTATAGATACCATTTATCAGATAATTCAGTTTTTCAAAGAGGTTAACCCACATATTACAAGAAAAATTAGATTTTTTTTTATTTTTGTTTTAATGCATATTTGAATCATGAAATGAAATATTATAAAGATTAAAGAGGTTTGAGACCTTATGTGTTCCTATTTCTCTACAAAATAAAGATTTTATTGGGGTTATGCCACTAATTAGATCGTATATCAAGTTTAAATAAATTACTCTTTGGAAAGTTAGAAATAATGAGCATGTACCATGAAAATATGTTTAGCCTACATTAATATACACTGGGAGTGTGGTTTGGTATTTTTAAACAACACTAAAGTGTTTAAAAATTATAGATAGCATTTATTAGAAATTTCAATTTTTTCAAAGGGGTTAACCCACATATTTCAAGAAAAATTAGAAAATTTTCTATTTTTTTTAATGTATATTTTCATCATGCTCGGACATAGTATGAAGATTAAAGAGGTTTGAGACCTTATATAATCCTCTTTCTCATAAATTTCAATTTTTTCAAATGGGTTAACCCACATATTTGAAGAAAAATTAGAATTTTTTTCATTTTTGTTTTAATGCATATTTACATCATGATTTGAAAAATTATGAAGATTATAGAGGTTTGAGACCTTATGTTTTTTCCATTTCTCTAGAAAATAGAGATTTTATAGGGGTTATGACACTAATTAGATCGTATATAAAGTTTAAATAAACTACGCGTTGGAAAGTTAGATATGATGACCATGTTTCATGAAAATATGTTTAGACTACATTAATATACATTGAGAGTGTGGTTTGGTATTTTTAAACAACACTAAAGTGTCTAAAAATTATAACTAGCATTTATCGGAAAATTTAATTTTTTATAAAGGTGTTAACCCACATATTTCAAGAAAAATTAGAAAATTTTGTATTTTTGTTTTAATGCATATTTTCATCATGCTTGGACATATTATGAAGATTAAAGAGGTTTGAAACTTTATATGTTCCCCCTTTCTTTAAAAAATAGAGATTTTATAGGGGTTAGTACACTAATTAGATCGTACATGAAGTTTAAGTAAATTACTCGTTGGAAAGTTAGAAATGATGACCATGTACCATGAAAATATGTTTAGCCTACAGTAATATATATTGAGAGTGTGGGTTGGTATTTTAAACAACACTAAAGTGTTTAAAATTATAGATAGCATTTATAATAAAATTTATTTTTTCAAATGTGATAACCCATATATTTCAAGAAAAAGTAGAAAAAAATTTATTTTTGTTTTCATGCATATATTAATTTTTTTTAATGCATTATGAAGATTAAAGAGGTTTGAGACCTTATGTTTTTCCATTTCTCTACAAAATAAATTTTTTTGGGGGTTATGACACTAATTAGATCGTATATGAAGTTTATATAAACTACGCGTTAGAAAGTTAGAAATGATGACCATGTACCATGAAAATATGTCTAGCCTACATTAATATACATTGAGAGTGTGATTTGTTTTTTTAAACAACACTAAAGTGTTTAAAAATTATAGATAGCATTTATCATAAACTTCAATTTTTTCAAAGGGGGGTTAATCCACAAATTTAAAGAAAAAATAGAAATTTTTTTAATTTTGTTTTAATGCATATTTTCATTATGCTTCGACATAGTATGAAGATTAAAGAGATTTGAGACTTTATATGTTCCGCTTTCTCTAGAAAATAGTTATTTTATAGGGGTTAGTTCACTAATTAGATCGTATATAAAGTTTAAATAAATTACTCGTTAGAAAGTTAGAAATGATGACCACGTACCATGAAAATATGTTTAGGCTACACTAATATATATTGAGAGTTTGATTTGGTATTTTTAAATAACACTAAAGTGTTCTAAAATTGTAGATAGCATTTATCATAAATTTCAATTTTTTCAATGGGGTTAACCCACATATTTGAAGAAAAATTAGAAATTTTTTTATTTTTATTTTAATGCATATTTCCATCATGATTTGACAAATTATGATGATTAAAGAGGTTTGAGACCTTATGTTTTTGCATTTCTCTACAAAATAGAGATTTTATAGGGGTCATGACACTAATTAGATCGTATATAAAGTTTAAATAAACTACGCATTGGAAAGTTTGATATGATGATCATGTACCATGAAAATATGTTTAACCTACATTAATATACATTGGGAGCGTGGGTTGGTATTTTTAAACAACACTAAAGTGTTTAAAAATTATAGATAGCATTTATCAGAAATTTCAATTTTTTCAATGGGTTTAACCCACATATTTCAAGAAAAATTAGATTTTTTTTTTTTAAAAGCATATTTTTATCATGCTCGGACTTAGTATGAAGATTGAAGAGGTTTGAGACCTTATATAATCCCCTTTCTCTAGAAAATAGTGATTTTATAGGGGTTAGTATACTAATTAGATTGTATATGAAGTTTAAGTAAATTACTCGTTGAAAAGTTAGAAATGATGACCATGTAACATGAAAATATGTTTAGCCTACACTAATATATATTGAGAGTTTGGTTTGGTATTTTTAAACAACACTAAAGTGTTTAAAAAAATTTTAGATAGCATTTATCATAAATTTGAATTTTTTCAAAGGGGTTAACCCGCATATTTGAAGAAAAATTAGATTTTTTTTTTTTTGTTTTAATGCATATTTCCATCATGATTTGACAAATTATGAAGATTAAAGAGGTCTGAGACCTTATGTTTTTCCATTTCTCTACAAAATAGAGATTTTATAGGGGTTATGACACTAATTAGATCGTATATAAAGTTTAAATAAACTACGCGTTGGAAAGTTAGATATGATGATCATGTACCATGAAAATATGTTTAGACTACATTAATATACATTGATAGTGTGGTTTGGTATTTTTAACAACACTAAAGTGTCTAAAAATTATTACTAGCATTTATCGGAAAATTTAATTTTTTCAAAGGTGTTAACCCACATACTTCAAAAAAAATTAGAAAAATTTGTAATTTTTTTAATGCATATTTTCATCATGCTCGGACATAGTATGAAGATTAAAGAGGTTTGAAACCTTATATGTTCCCACTTTCTTTAAAAAATAGAAATTTTATAGGGGTTAGTACACTGTACATGAAGTTTAAGTAAATTACTCGTTGGAAAGTTAGAAATGATGACCATGTACCATGAAAATATGTTTAGCCTACATTANAAAGAGGTTTGAAACCTTATATGTTCCCACTTTCTTTAAAAAATAGAAATTTTATAGGGGTTAGTACACTGTACATGAAGTTTAAGTAAATTACTCGTTGGAAAGTTAGAAATGATGACCATGTACCATGAAAATATGTTTAGCCTACATTAAGATATATTGAGAGTGTGGTTTGGTATTTTAAACAACACTAAAGTGTTTAAAATTATAGATTACATTTATCAGAAATTTCAATTTTTTCAAAGAGGTTAACCCACATATTACAAGAAATTTTTTTTTTTTTTTTTTACTTTTGTTTTAATGCATATTTGAATCATGAAATGAAATATTATAAGAATTAAAGAGGTTTGAGACCTTATGTGTTCCTATTTCTCTACAAAATAATGATTTTATTGGGGTTATTATGCCACTAATTAAATCGTATATCAAGTTTAAATAAATTACTCTTTGGAAAGTTAGAAATGATGACCATGTATCATGAAAATATGTTTAGCCTACATTAATATATATTGGGAGTGTAGTTTGGTATTTTTAAACAACAATAAAGTGTTTAAAAATTATAGATAGCATTTATCAGAAATTTCTATTTTTTCAAAGGGGTTAACCCACATATTTCAAGGAAAATTAGAAATTTTTCTATTTTTTTTAATGCATATTTTCATCTTGCTCGGACATGGTATAAAGATTAAAGAGGTTTGAGATCTTATATAATCCCCTTTCTCTAGAAAATAGTGATTTTATAGGGGTTAGTATACTAATTAGATCGTATATGAAGTTTAAATAAATTACTCGTTAGAAAGTTAGAAATGATGACCATGTACCATGAAAATATGTTTAGCCTACATTAATATACATTGAGAGTGTCGTTTGGTATTTTAAAAAAACACTAAAGTGTTTAAAAATTATAGATAGCATTTATTAGAAAAATCAATTTTTTCAAAGGGACCCATATATTTGAAGAAAAATTAGAATTTTTTTGTTTTTGTTTTAATGCATATTTGAATTATGAACTGAAATATTATTGAGAATGAGGTTTGGTATATTTAAACAACACTAAAGTGTTTAAAAATTATAGATAGCATTTATCATAAATTTCAATTTTTTCAAGAAAAATTAGAATTTTTATTTTTATTTTTTAATGCATATTTCCATCATGATTTTACAAATTATGAAGATTAAAGAGGTTTGAGACCTTATGTGTTCTCATTTCTCTACAAAATAGAGATTATATAGGGGTTATGCCACTAATTAGATCGTATATCAAGTTTAAATAAATTACTCTTTGGAAAGTTAAAAATGATGGCCATGTGAAAATATGTTTATCATACATTAATATACTTTGGGAGTGTGCTTTGATATTTTTAAACAACACTAAAGTGTTTAAAAGTTATAGATAGCATTTATCAGAAATTTGAGTTTTTTCAAAGGGGTTAACCCACATATTTCAAGAAAAATTAGAAAATTTTCTATTTTTTAATGTATATTTTCATCATGCTCGGACATAGTATGAAGATTGAAGAGGTTTGAGACCTTATATAATCCTCTTTCTCTAGAAAATAGTGATTTTATAGGGGTTAGTATACTAATTATATCTTATTTGAAGTGTAAGTAAATTACTCGTTGGAAAGTTAGAAATGATGACCATGTAACATGAAAATATGTTTAGACTAAATTAATATGTATTGAGATTTTGGTTTGGTATTTTTAAACAACACTAAAGTGTTTAAAAATTGTAGATAGCATTTATCATAAATTTCAATTTTTTCAAATGGGTTAACCCACATATTTGAAGAAAATTTAGAATTTTTTTCATTTTTGTTTTAATACATATTTACATCATGATTTGAAAAATTATGAAGATTAAAGAGGTTTGAGACCTTATGTTTTTTCCATTTCTCTAGAAAATAGAGATTTTATAGGGGTTATGACACTAATTAGATCGTATATAAAGTTTAAATAAATTACGCGTTGGAAAGTTAGATATGATGACCATGTACCATGAAAATATGTTTAGACTATATTAATATACATTGAGATCATGGTTTGGTATTTTTAAACAACATTAAAGTGTCTAAAATTATAACTAGCATATATCGGAAAATTTAATTTTTTTCAAAGGTGTTAACCCACATATTTCAAGAAAAATTAGAAAATTTTTTATTTTTGTTTTAATGCATATTTTCATCATGCTTGGAAATAGTATGAATATTAAAGAGGTTTGAAACCTTATATGTTCCCCCTTTCTTTAAAAAATAAAGATTTTATAAGGGTTAGTACACTAATTAGATCATACATGAAGTTTAAGTAAATTACTCGTTGGAAAGTTAGAAATGATGACCATGTACCATGAAAATATGTTTAGCCTACAGTAATATATATTGAGAGTTTGGTTTGGTATTTTAAACAACACTAAAGTGTTTAAAATTATAGATAGCATGTATTAGAAAATTCAATATTTCAAAGGGGTTAACCCACATATTTCAAAAATAGTTAGAAATTTATTTTATTTTTGTTTTAATGCATATTTTCATCATGCTCGGACATAGTATGAAGATTAAAGAGGTTTGAGACCTTATATATTCCCCTTTCTCTTGAAAATCATGATTTTATAGGGGTTAGTATACTAATTAGATCGTATATGAAGTTTAAGTAAATTACTCGTTGGAAAGTTAGAAATGATAATCATGTACCATGAAAATATGTTTAGCCTACATTAATATATATTGAGAGTGTGGTTTGGTATTTTAAACAACACTAAAGTGTTTAAAATTATAGATAGCATTTATAACAAAATTTATTTTTTTTTCAAATGTGATAACCCATATATTTCAAGAAAAAGTAGAAAAAAAAATTATTTTTGTTTTCATGCATATATTAATTTTTTTAATGCATTATGAAGATTAAAGAGGTTTGAGACCTTATGTTTTCCCATTTCTCTACAAAATAAATATTTTTGGGGGTTATGACACTAATTAGATCGTATATGAAGTTTATATAAACTACGCGTTGGAAAGTTAGAAATGATGACCATGTACCATGAAAATATGTCTAGCCTACATTAATATACATTGAGAGTGTGATTTGTTTTTTTAAACAACATTAAAGTGTTTAAAAATTATAGATAGCATTTATCATAATCCACAAATTTAAAGAAAAATTAGAAATTTTGTTAATTTTGTTTTAATGCATATTTTCATTATGCTTCGACATAGTATGAAGATTAAAGAGATTTGAGACTCTATATGTTTCGCTTTCTCTAGAAAATATTTATTTTATAGGGGTTAATACACTAATTAGATCGTATATAAAGTTTAAATAAATTACTCGTTAGAAATGATGACCATGTACCATGAAAATATGTTTAGGTTACACTAATATATATTGAGAGTTTGATTTGGTATTTTTAAAAATTGTAGATAGCATTTATCATAAATTTCAATTTTTCGAATGGGGTTAATCCACATATTTGAAGAAAAAATAGAATTTTTTTTTATTTTTATTTTTATTTTAATGCATATTTCCATCATGATTTGACAAATTATGATGATTAAAGTGGTTTGAGACCTTATGTTTTTCCATTTCTCTACAAAATAGAGATTTTATAGGGGTCATGACACTAATTAGATCGTATATAAAGTTTAAATAAACTACGCGTTGCAAAGTTCGATATGATGATCTTGTACCATGAAAATATGTTTAGACTAGATTAATATACATTGAGAGTGTGGTTTGGTATTTTTTTACACAACACTAAAGTGTCTAAAAATTATGACTAGCATTTATCGAAAAATTTAGTTTTTTTCAAAGGTGTTAACCCACATATTTCAAGAAAAATTAGAAAATTTTGTAATTTTTTTTTATTGCATATTTTCATCATGCTCGGACATAGTATGAAGATTAAAGAGGTTTGAAACCTTATATGTTTCCCCTTTCTTCAAAAAATAGAGATTTTATAGGGGTTTGTACACTGTACATGAAGTTTAAGTAAACTACTCGTTGGAAAGTTAGAAATTATGACCATATACCATGAAAATATGTTTAGCCTACATTAAGATATATTGAGAGTGTGGTTTGATATTTTAAACAACACTAAAGTGTTTAAAATTATAGATACCATTTATCAGATAATTAAGTTTTTTCAAAGGGGTTAACCCACATATTACAAGAAAAATTAGATTTTTTTTTTACTTTTTTTTAATGCATATTTGAATCAGGAAATGAAATATTATAAATATTAAAGAGGTTTGAGACTTTATGTGTTCCTATTTCTCTACAAAATAATGATTTTATTGGGGTTATTATGCCACTAATTAAATCGTATATCAAGTTTAAATAAATTACTCTTTGGAAAGTTAGAAATGATGACCATGTACCATGAAAATATGTTTAGCCTACATTAATATACATTGGGAGTGTGGTTTGGTATTTTTAAACAACACTAAAGTGTTTAAAAATTATAGATAGCATTTATCAGAAATTTCAATTTTTTCAAAGGGCTTAACCCACATATTTTCTATTTTTTTAATGCATATTTTCATCATGCTCGGACTTAGTATGAAGATTGAAGAGGTTTGAGACCTTATATAATCTCCTTTCTCTAGAAAATAGTGATTTTATAGGGGTTAGTATGCTAATTAGATCGTATTTGAAGTTTAAGTAAATTACTCGTTGGAAAGTTAGAAATGATGACCATGTAACATGAAAATATGTTTAGAATAAATTAATATGTATTGAGATTTTGGTTTGGTATTTTTAAACAACACTAATGTGTTTAAAAATTGTAGATAGCATTTATCATAAATTTCAATTTTTTCAAAAGGGTTAACCCACATATTTGAAGAAAAATTAGAATTTTTTTCATTTTTGTTTTAATGCATATTTCCATCATGATTTGAGAAATTATGAAGATTAAAGAAGTTTGAGACCTTATGTTTTTTCCATTTCTCTAGAAAATAGAGATTTTATAGGGGTTATGACACTAATTAGATCGTATATAAAGTTTAAATAAACTACGTGTTGGAAAGTTAGATATGATGACCATGTACCATGAAAATATGTTTAGACTACATTAATATACATTGAGAGTGTGGTTTGGTATTTTTAAACAACACTAAAGTGTCTAAAAATTATAACTAGCATTTATCGGAAAATTTAATTTTTTTCAAATGTGTTAACCCACATACTTCAAGAAATATTAGAAAATTTAGTAATTTTTTTAATGCATATTTTCATCATGCTCGGGCATATTATGAAGATTAAAGAGGTTTGAAACCTTATATGTTCCCCCTTTCCTTAAAAAATAGAGATTTTATAGGGGTTAGTACACTGTACATGAAGTTTAAGTAAACTACTCGTTGGAAAGTTAGAAATGATGACCATGTACCATAAAAATATGTTTAGCCTACATACATATATTGAGAGTGTGGTTTGGTATTTTAAACAACACTAAAGTGTTTAAAATTATAGATAGCATTTATCAGAAATTTCAATTTTTTCAAAGGGGTTAACCCACATATTACAAGAAAAATTAGAATTTTTTTTACTTTTGTTTTAATGCATATTTGAATCATGAAATGAAATATTATAAGAATTAAATAGGTTTGAGACCTTATGTGTTCCTATTTCTCTACAAAATAATGATTTTATTGGGGTTATTATGCCACTAATTAAATCGTATATCAAGTTTAAATAAATTACTCTTTGGAAAGTTAGAAATGGTGACCATGTACCATGAAAATATGTTTAGCCTACATTAATATACATTGGGAGTGTGGTTTGGTATTTTTAAACAACACTAAAGTGTTTAAAAATTATAGATAGCATTTATCAGAAATTTCAATTTTTTCAAAGGGCTTAACCCACATATTTTTCTATTTTTTTAATGCATATTTTCATCATGCTCTGACTTAGTATGAAGATTGAAGAGGTTTGAGACCTTAGATAATCTCCTTTCTCTAGAAAATAGTGATTTTATAGGGGTTAGTATGCTAATTAGATCGTATTTGAAGTATAAGTAAATTACTCGTTGGAAAGTTAGAAATAATGACCATGTAACATGAAAATATGTTTAGACTAAATTAATATGTATTGAGATTTTTGTTTGGTATTTTTAAACAACACTAAAGTGTTTAAAAATTGTAGATAGCATTTATCATAAATTTCAATTTTTTCAAAAGGGTTAACCCACATGTTTGAAGAAAAATTAGAATTTTTTTCATTTTTGTTTTAATGCATATTTCCATCATGATTTGAAAAATTATGAAGATTAAAGAGGTTTGAGACCTTATGTTTTTTTTCATTTCTCTAGAAAATAGAGATTTTATAGGGGTTATGACACTAATTAGATCGTATATAAAGTTTAAATAAACTACGCGTTGGAAAGTTAGATATGATGACCATGTACCATGAAAATATTTTTAGACTACATTAATATACATTGAGAGTGTGGTTTGGTATTTTTAAACAACACTAAAGTGTCTAAAAATTATAACTAGCATTTATAAGAAAATTTAATTTTTGTCAAAGGTGTTAACCCACATATTTCAAGAAAAATTAGAAAATTTTGTATTTTTGTTTTAATGCATATTTTCATCATGCTTGGACATAGTATGAAGATTAAAGAGGTTTGAAACCTTATATGTTCCCCCTTTCTTTAAAAAATAGAGATTTTATAAGGGTTAGTACACTAATTAGATCATACATGAAGTTTAAGTAAATTACTCGTTGGAAAGTTAGAAATGATGACCATGTACCATGAAAATATGTTTAGCCTACAGTAATATATATTGAGAGTTTGGTTTGGTATTTTAAACAACACTAAAGTGTTTAAAATTATAGATAGCATGTATTAGAAAATTCAATATTTCAAAGGGGTTAACCCACATATTTCAAAAAGAGTTAGAAATTTATTTTATTTTTGTTTTAATGCATATTTTCATCATGCTCGGACATAGTATGAAGATTAAAGAGGTTTGAGACCTTATATATTCCCCTTTCTCTTGAAAATCGTGGTTTTATAGGGGTTAATATACTAATTAGATCGTATATGAAATTTAAGTAAATTACTCGTTGGAAAGTTAGAAATGATAATCATGTACCATGAAAATATGTTTAGCCTACATTAATATATATTGAGAGTGTTTGGTATTTTAAACAACACTAAAGTGTTTAAAATTATAGATAGCATTTATAATAAAATTTATTTTTTTCAAATGTGATAACCCATATATTTCAAGAAAAAGTAGAAAAAAAATTATTTTTGTTTTCATGCATATATTAATTTTTTTTAATGCATTATGAAGATTAAAGAGGCTTGAGACCTTATGTTTTCCCATTTCTCTACAAAATAAATATTTTTGGGGGTTATGACACTAATTAGATCGTATATGAAGTTTATATAAACTATGCGTTGGAAAGTTTGAAATGATGACCATGTACAATGAAAATATGTCTAGCCTACATTAATATACATTGATAGTGTGATTTGTTTTTTTAAACAACACTAAAGTGTTTAAAAATTATAGATAGTATTTATCATAAAATTCAATTTTTTCAAAGGGGGGTTAATCCACAAATTTAAAGAAAAATTAGAAATTTTTTTATTTTTTTTAATGCATATTTTCATTATGCTTGGACATAGTATGATGATTAAAGAGATTTGAGACTTTATTTGTTCCGCTTTCTCTAGAAAATAGTTATTTTATAGGGGTTAGTACACTAATTAGATCGTATATAAAGTTTAAATAAATTACTCGTTAGAAATGATGACCATGTACCATGAAAATATGTTTAGGCTACACTAATATATATTGAGAGTTTGATTTGGTATTTTTAAATAACACTAAAGTGTTTAAAAATTGTAGATAGCATTTATCATAAATTTCAATTTTTTCAATGGGGTTAACCCACATATTTGAAGAAAAATTAGAAATTTTTTTATTTTTATTTTAATGCATATTTCCATCATGATTTGAGAAATTATGATGATTAAAGAGGTTTGAGACCTTATGTTTTTCCATTTCTCTACAAAATAGAGATTTTATAGGGGTCATGACACTAATTAGATCGTATATAAAGTTTAAATAAACTACCATTGGAAAGTTCGATATGATGATCATGATGTTTAGACTACATTAATATACATTGAGAGTGTGGTTTGGTATTTTTAAACAACACTAAAGTGTCTAAAAATTATAACTAGCATTTATAGGAAAATTTAATTTTTTTCAAAGGTGTTAACCCACATACTTCAAGAAATATTATAAAATTTTGTAATTTTTTTAATGCATATTTTCATCATGCTCGGGCATATTATGAAGATTAAAGAGGTTTGAAACCTTATATGTTCCCCCTTTCCTTAAAAAATAGAGATTTTGTAGGGGTTAGTACACTGTACATGAAGTTTAAGTAAATTACTCGTTGGAAAGTTAGAAATGATGACCATGTACCATAAAAATATGTTTAGCCTACATTAAGATATATTGAGAGTGTGGTTTGAAATTTTAAACAACACTAAAGTGTTTAAAATTATAGATAGCATTTATCAGAAATTTCAATTTTTTCAAAGGGGTTAACCCACATATTACAAGAAAAATTAGAATTTTTTTTACTTTTGTTTTAATGCATATTTGAATCATGAAATGAAATATTATAAGAATTAAATAGGTTTGAGACCTTATGTGTTCCTATTTCTCTACAAAATAATGATTTTATTGGGGTTATTATGCCACTAATTAATTCGTATATCAAGTTTAAATAAATTACTCTTTGGAAAGTTAGAAATGATGACCATGTACCATGAAAATATGTTTAGCCTACATTAATATACATTGGGAGTGTGGTTTGGTATTTTTAAACAACACTAAAGTGTTTAAAAATTATAGATAGCATTTATCAGAAATTTCAATTTTTTCAAAGGGCTTAACCCACATATTTTTCTATTTTTTAATGCATATTTTCATCATGCTAGGACTAAGTATGAAGATTGAAGAGGTTTGAGACCTTATATAATCTCCTTTCTCTAGAAAATAATGATTTTATAGGGGTTAGTATGCTAATTAGATCGTATTTGAAGTTTAAGTAAATTACTCGTTGGAAAATTAGAAATGATGACCATGTAACATGAAAATATGTTTATACTAAATTAATATGTATTGAGATTTTGGTTTGGTATTTTTAAACAACACTAAAGTGTTTAAAAATTGTAGATAGCATTTATCATAAATTTCAATTTTTTCAAAAGGGTTAACCCACATATTTGAAGAAAAATTAGAAATTTTTTCATTTTTGTTTTAATGCATATTTCCATCATGATTTGAAAAATTATGAAGATTAAAGAGGTTTGAGACCTTATGTTTTTTCCATTTCTCTAGAAAATAGAGATTTTATAGGGGTTATGACACTAATTAGATCGTATATAAAGTTTAAATAAACTACGCGTTGGAAAGTTAGATATGATGACCATGTACCATGAAAATATGTTTAGACTACATTAATATAGATTGAGAGAGTGTTTTGGTATTTTTAAACAACACTAAAGTGTCTAAAAATTATAACTAGCATTTATAGGAAAATTTAATTTTTTTCAAAGGTGTTAACCCACATATTTCAAGAAAAATTAGAAAATTTTGTATTTTTGTTTTAATGCATATTTTCATCATGCTTGGACATAGTATGAAGATTAAAGAGGTTTGAAACCTTATATGTTCCCCCTTTCTTTAAAAAATAGAGATTTTATAAGGGTTAGTACACTAATTAGATCGTACATGAAGTTTAAGTAAATTACTCGTTGGAAAGTTAGAAATGATGACCATGTACCATGAAAATATGTTTAGCCTACAGTAATATATATTGAGAGTGTAGTTTGGTATTTTAAACAACACTAAAGTGTTTAAAATTATAGATAGCATGTATCAGAAAATTCAATATTTCAAAGGGGTTAACCCACATATTTCAAAAAGAGTTAGAAATTTATTTTATTTTTGTTTTAATGCATATTTTCATCATGCTCGGACATAGAATGAAGATTAAAGAGGTTTGAGACCTTATATATTCCCCTTTCTCTTGAAAATCGTGATTTTATAGGGGTTAGTATACTAATTAGATCGTATATGAAATTTAAGTAAATTACTCGTTGGAAAGTTAGAAATGATAATCATGTACCATGAAAATATGTTTAACCTACATTAATATATATTGAGAGTGTTTGGTATTTTAAACAACACTAAAGTGTTTGAAATTATAGATAGCATTTATAATAAAAATATATTTTTTCAAATGTGATAACCCATATATTTCAAGAAAAAGTAGAAAAACAAAATTATTTTTGTTTTCATGCATATATTAATTTTTTTTAATGCATTATGAAGATTAAAGAGGCTTGAGACCTTATGTTTTCTCATTTCTCTACAAAATAAATATTTTTGGGGGTTATGACACTAATTAGATTGTATATGAAGTTTATATAAACTATGCGTTGGAAAGTTAGAAATGATGACCATGTACAATGAAAATATGTCTAGCCTACATTAATATACATTTAGAGTGTGATTTGTTTTTTTAAACAACACTAAAGTGTTTAAAAATTATAGATAGCATTTATCATAAAATTCAATTTTTTCAAAGGGGGGTTAATCCACAAATTTAAAGAAAAATTAGAAATTTTTTTATTTTTGTTTTAATGCATATTTTCATTATGCTTGGACATAGTATGAATATTAAAGAGATTTGAGACTTTATATGTTCCGCATTCTCTAGAAAATAGTTATTTTATAGGGGTTAGTACACTAATTAGATCGTATATAAAGTTTAAATAAATTACTCGTTAGAAATGATGACCATGTACCATGAAAATATGTTTAGGCTACACTAATATATATTGAGAGTTCGATTTGGTATTTTTAAATAACACTAAAGTGTTTAAAAATTGTAGATAGCATTTATCATAAATTTCAATTTTTTCAATGGGGTTAACCCACATATTTGAAGAAAAATTAGAATTTTTTTATTTTTATTTTAATGCATATTTACATCATGATTTGAGAAATTATGATGATTAAAGAGGTTTGAGACCTTATGTTTTTCCATTTCTCTACAAAATAGAGATTTTATAGGGGTCATGACACTAATTAGATCGTATATAAAGTTTAAATAAACTACGCGTTGGAAAGTTCGATATGATGATCATGTACCATGAAAATATGTTTAGACTACATTAATATACATTGAGAGTGTGGTTTGGTATTTTTAAACAACACTAAAGTGTCTAAAAATTATAACTAGCATTTATCGGAAAATTTAATTTTTTTCAAAGGTGTTAACCCACATACTTCAAGAAATATTAGAAAATTTTGTAATTTTTTAATGCATATTTTCATCATGCTCGGACATATTATGAAGATTAAAGAGGTTTGAAACGTTATATGTTCCCCCTTTCCTTAAAAAATAGAGATTTTATAGGGGTTAGTACACTGTACATGAAGTTTAAGTAAATTACTCCTTGGAAAGTTAGAAATGATGACCATGTACCATAAAAATATGTTTAGCCTACATTAAGATATATTGAGAGTGTGGTTTGGTATTTTAAACAACACTAAAGTGTTTAAAATTATAGATAGCATTTATCAGAAATTTCAATTTTTTCAAAGGGGTTAACCCACATATTACAAGAAAAGTTAGAATTTTTTTTACTTTTGTTTTAATGCATATTTGAATCATGAAATGAAATATTATAAGAATTAAATAGGTTTGAGACCTTATGTGTTCCTATTTCTCTACAAAATAATGATTTTATTGGGGTTATTATGCCATTAATTAAATCGTATATCAAGTTTAAATAAATTACTCTTTGGAAAGTTAGAAATGATGACCATGTATCATGAAAATATGTTTAGCCTACATTAATATACATTGGGAGTGTGGTTTGGTATTTTTAAACAACACTAAAGTGTTTAAAAATTATAGATAGCATTTATCAGAAATTTCAATTTTTTCAAAGGGCTTAACCCACATATTTCAAGGAAAATTAGAAATTTTTCTATTTTTGTTTCAATGCATATTTTCATCTTGCTCGGACATGGTATACAGATTAAAGAGGTTTGAGACCTTATATAATCCTCTTTCTCTAGAAAATAGTGATTTTATAGGGGTTAGTATACTAATTAGATCTTATATGAAGTTTCAGTAAATTACTCGTTAAAAAGTTAGAAATGATGACCATGTAACATGAAAATATGTTTAGCCTACATTAATATATATTGATAGTTTAGTTTGGTATTTTTAAACATTAAATTTTAGATAGCATTTATCAGAAATTTCAATTTTTCCAAAGGGGGTTAAACCCACATATTTCAAGAAAAATTAGAAAATTTTGTATTTTTGTTTTAATGCATATTTTCATCATGCTCGGACATAATATGAAGATTAAAGAGGTTTGAAACCTTATATGTTCCCCTTTCTCTAGAAAATAGAGATTTTATAGGGGTTATGACACTAATTAGATCGTATATGAAGTTTAAGTAAATTACTTGTTAGAAAGTTAGAAATGATGACCATATACCATGAAAATATGTTTAGCCTACATTAATATACAATGAGAGTGTCATTTGGAATTTTTTAAAAACACTAAAGTGTTTAAAAATTATAGATAGCATTTATTAGAAAAATCAATTTTTTCAAAGGGACCCATATATTTCAAGAAAAATTAGAAATTTGTTTTTGTTTTAATGCATATTTGAATCATGAACTTAAATATTATTAAGAATGTGGTGTGGTATCTTTAAACAACACTAAAATGTTTAAAAATTATAGATAGCATTTATCATAAATTTCAATTTTTTCAAAGGGGTTAACCCACATATTTGAAGAAAAATTAGATTTTTTATGTTTTTTTAATGCATATTTCCATCATGATTTGACAAATTATGAATATTAAAGAGGTTTGAGACCTTATGTGTTCTCATTTCTCTACAAAATAGAGATTATATAGGGGTTATGCCACTAATTAGATCGTATATCAAGTTTAAATAAATTACTCTTTAGAATGTTAAAAATGATGACCATGTACCATGAAAATATGTTTAGCCTACATTAATATACATTGGGAGTGTGGTTTGGTATTTTTTAACAACACTAAAGTGTTTAAAAATTATAGATAGCATTTATTAGAAAATTCAATTTTTTCAAAGGGGTTAACCCACATATTTCAAGAAAAAATAGAATTTTTTTATTTTTGTTTTAAAGCATATTTTCATCATGCTCGGACTTAGTATGAAGATTAAAGAGGTTTGAGACCTTATATAATCCCCTTTCTCTAGAAAATAGTGATTTTATAGGGGTTAGTATACTAATTAGATCGTATATGAAGTTTAAGTAAATTACTCGTTGGAAAGTTAGAAATGATGACCATGTAACATGAAAATATGTTTAGCCTACATTAATATATATTTAGAGTTTGTTTTGATATTTTTAAACAACACTAAAGTGTTTAAAAATTGTAGATAGCATTTATCATAAATTTCAATTTTTTCAAAGGGGTTAACCCACATATTTGAAAAAAAAATTAGAAATTTTTTTATTTTAGTTTCAATGTATATTTCCATCATGATTTGATATATTATGAAGATTAAAGATGTTTGAGACCTTATGTTTTTCTATTTCTCTATAAAATAGTGATTTTATAGGGGTTATGACACTAATTAGATCGTATATAAAGTTTAAATAAACTACGCGTTGGAAAGTTAGATATGATGATCATGTACCATGAAAATATGTTTAGACTAGATTAATATACATTGAGAGTGTGGTTTGGTATTTTTTTACACAACACTAAAGTGTCTAAAAATTATAACTAGCATTTATCGAAAAAATTAGTTTTTTTCAAAGGTGTTAACTCACATATTTCAAGAAAAATTAGAAAATTTTGTAATTTTTTTTAATGCATATTTTCATCATGCTCGGACATAGTATGAAGATTAAAGAGGTTTGAAACCTTATATGTTTCCCCTTTCTTCAAAAAATAGAGATTTTATAGGGGTTAGTACACTGTACATGAAGTTTAAGTAAATTACTCGTTGGAAAGTTAGAAATTATGACCATATACCATGAAAATATGTTTAGCCTACATTAAGATATATTGAGCGTGTGGTTTGATATTTTAAACAACACTAAAGTGTTTAAAATTATAGATACCATTTATCAGATAATTCAGTTTTTCAAAGGGGTTAACCCACATATTACAAGAAAAATTAGATTTTTTTTTTACTTTTTTTTAATGCATATTTGAATCATGAAATGAAATATTATAAAGATTAAAGAGGTTTGAGACCTTATGTGTTCCTATTTCTCTACAAAATAATGATTTTATTGGGGTTATTATGCCACTAATTAAATCGTATATCAAGTTTAAATAAATTACTCTTTGAAAAGTTAGAAATGATGACCATGTACCATGAAAATATGTTTAGCCTACATTAATATACATTGGGAGTGTGGTTTGGTATTTTTAAACAACACTAAAGTGTTTAAAAATTATAGATAGCATTTATCAGAAATTTCAATATTTCAAAGGGCTTAACCCACATATTTCAAGAAAATTAGAAATTTTTCTATTTTTTTGATGCATATTTTCATCATTCTCGGACATAGTATGAAGATTAAATAGGTTTAATACCTTATATAATCCCCTTTCTCTAGAAAATAGTGATTTTATACGGGTTAGTATACTAATTAAATCGTATATGAAGTTTAAGTTAATTACTCATTGAAAAGTTAGAAATGATGACCATGTAACATAAAAATATGTTTAGACTACATTAATATGTATTGAGATTTTTGTTTGGTATTTAGAAACAACACTAAAGTGTTTAAAAATTGTAGATAGCATTTATCATAAATTTCAATTTTTTCAAAGGGGTTAACCCACATATTTGAAGAAAAATTAAAAAAAAAATTATTTTTGTTTTAATGTATATTTCCATCATGATTTGACAAATTATGAAGGTTAAATAGTTTTGAGACCTTATGTTTTTCCATTTCTCTATAAAATAGAGATTATATAGGGGTTATGCCACTAATTAATCGTATATCAAGTTTAAATAAATTACTCTTTGGAATGTTAAAAATGATGACCATGTACCATGAAAATATGTTTAGCCTACATTAATATACATTGGGAGTGTAGTTTGGTATTTTTAAACAACACTAAAGTATTTAAAAATTATAGATAGCATTTATCAGAAATTTCAATTTTTTCAAAGGGGTTAACCCACATATTTCAAGAAAAAATAGAATTTTTTTTATTTTTGTTTTAAAGCATATTTTCATCATGCTCGGACTTAGTATGAAGATTGAAGAGGTTTGAGACCTTATATAATCCCCTCTCTCTAGAAAATAGTGATTTTATAGGGGTTAGTATACTAATTAGATCGTATATGAAGTTTAAGTAAATTACTCGTTGGAAAGTTAGAAATGATGACCATGTAACATGAAAGTATGTTTAGCCTACATTAATATATATTGAGAGTTTGGTTTGGTATTTTTAAACAACACTAAAGTGTTTAAAAATTGTAGATAGCATTTATCATAAATTTCAATTTTTTCAAAGGGGTTAACCCACATATTTGAAGAAAAATTAGAAATTTTTTTATTTTTGTTTTAATGCATATTTCCATCATGATTTGATAAATTATGATGATTAAAGAGGTTTGAGACCTTATGTTTTTCCATTTCTCTACAAAATAGAGATTTTATAGGGGTCATGACACTAATTAGATCGTATATAAAGTTTAAATAAACTACGCGTTGAAAAGTTAGATATGATGATCATGTACCATGAAAATATGTTTAGACTACATTAATATACAATGAGAGTGTGGTTTGGTATTTTTAAACAACACTAAAGTGTCTAAAAATTATAACTAGCATTTATCGGAAATTTTTTTTTTTTCAAAGGTGTTAACCCACATACTTCAAGAAAAATTAGAAAATTTTGTAAATTTTTTTAATGCATATTTTCATCATGCTCGGACATAGTATGAAGATTAAAGAGGTTTGAAACCTTATATGTTTTATAGGGGTTAGTACACTGTACATGAAGTTTAAGTAAATTACTCGTTGGAAAGTTAGAAATGATGACCATGTACCATGAAAATATGTTTAGCCTACATTAAGATATATTGAGAGTGTGGTTTGGTATTTTAAACAACACTAAAGTGTTTAAAATTATAGATAGCATTGAACAGAAATTTCAATTTTTCAAAAGGGGGGTTAACCCACATATTTCAAGAAAAATTAGAAAATTTTGTATTTATGTTTTAATGCATATTTTCATCATGCTCGGACATAATATGAAGAATAAATAGGTTTGAAACCTTATATGTTCCCCTTTCTCTAGAAAATAGAGATTTTATAGGGGTTTGTACACTAATTAGATCGTATATGAAGTTTAAATAAATTACTCGTTAGAAAGTTAGAAATGATGACCATGTACCACGAAAATATGTTTAGCCTAGATAGAATTTATTAGAAAAATCAATTTTTTTCAAAGGGACCCATATATTTCAAGAAAAAATAGATTTTTTTGTTTTAATGCATATTTGAATCATGAACTGAAATATTATTGAGAATGTGGTTTGGTATCTTTAAACAACACTAAAGTGTTTAAAAATTCTAGATAGCATTTATCATAAATTTCATTTTTTTCAAAGGGGTTAACCCACATATTTGAAGAAAAAATAGATTTTTTTAATGCATATTTCCATCATGATTTGACAAATTATGAATATTAAAGAGGTTTGATACCTTATGTGTTCTCATTTGTCTACAAAATAGAGATTATATAGGGGTTATGCCACTAATTAGATCGTATATCAAGTTTAAATAAATTACTCTTTGGAATGTTAAAAATGATGACCATGTACCATGAAAATATGTTTAGCCTACATTAATATACATTGGGAGTGTGGTTTGGTATATTTAAACAACACTAAAGTGTTTAAAAATTATAGATAGCATTTATCAGAAATTTCAGTTTTTTCAAAGGGGTTAACCCACATATTTCAAAAAAATTAGAATTTTTTTATTTTTGTTTTAAAGCATATTTTCATCATGCTTGGACTTAGTATGAAGATTGAAGAGGTTTGAGACCTTATATAATCCCCTTTCTCTAGAAAATAGTGATTTTATAGGGGTTAGTATGCTAATTAGATCGTATATGAAGTTTAAGTAAATTACTCGTTGGAAAGTTAGAAATGATGACCATGTAACATGAAAATATGTTTAGACTACATTAATATATATTGAGAGTTTGGTTTGGTATTTTTAAACAGCACTAAAGTATTTAAAAATTGTAGATAGCATTTATCATAAATTTCAATTTTTTCAAAGGGGTTAACCCACATATTTGAAGAAAAATTAGAAATTTTTTTATTTTTGTTTTAATTTATATTTCCATCATGATTTGACAAATTATGAAGATTAAAGAGGTTTGAGACCTTATGTTTTTCCATTTCTCTATAAAATAGTGATTTTATAGGGGTTATGACACTAATTAGATCGTATATAAAGTTTAAATAAACTACGCGTCGGAAAGTTAGATATGATGATCATGTACCATGAAAATATGTTGAGACTAGATTAATATACATTGAGAGTGTGGTTCGGTATTTTTTTAAACAACACTAAAGTGTCTAAAAATTATAACTAGTATTTATCAAAAAAAATAATTTTTTTCAAAGGTGTTAACCCACATATTTCAAGAAAAATTAGAAAATTTTGTAATTTTTTTTAATGCATATTTTCATCATGCTCGGATATAGTATGAAGATTAAAGAGGTTTGAAACCTTATATGTTCCCCCTTTCTTTAAAAAATAGAGATTTTATAGGGGTTAGTACATTGTACATGAAGTTTAAGTAAATTACTCGTTGGAAAGTTAGAAATGATGACCATGTACCATGAAAATATGTTTAGCCTACATTAAGATATATTGAGCGTGTGGTTTGATATTTTAAACAACACTAAAGTGTTTAAATTTATAGATACCATTTATCAGATATTTCAGTTTTTCAAAGGGGTTAACCCACATATTACAAGAAAAATTAGATTTTTTTTTTTACTTTTGTTTTAATGCATATTTGAATCATGAAATGAAATATTATAAAGATTAAAGAGGTTTGAGACCTTATATGTTCCTATTTCTCTACAAAATAATAATTTTATTGGGGTTATTATGCCACTAATTAGATCATATGTCAAGTTTAAATAAATTACTCTTTGGAAAGTTAGAAATGATAACCATGTACCATGAAAATATGTCTAGCCTACATTAATATACATTGGGAGTGTGATTTTGTATTTTTAAACAACACTAAAGTGTTTAAAAATTATAGATAGCATTTATCAGAAATTACAATTTTTTCAAAGGGGTTAACCCACATATTTCAAGAAAAATTAGAAATTTTTCTATTTTTTTAATGCATATTTTCATCATGCTCGGACATAGTATGAAGATTAAAGAGGTTTGAGACATTATATAATCCCCTTTCTCTAGAAATAGTGATTTTATAGGGGTTAGTATACTAATTAGATCGTATATGAAGTTTAAGTAAATCACTCGTTGGAAAGTTAGAAATGATGACCATGTAACATGAAAACATGTTTAGACTACATTAATATGTATTGAGATTTTGGTTTGGTATTTTTAAAGAACACTAAAGTGTTTAAAAATTGTAGATAGCATTTATCATAAATTTCAATTTTTTCAAAGGGGGTTAACCCACATATTTGAAGAAAAATTAGAAATTTTTTTATTTTTGTTTTAATGTATATTTCCATCATGATTTGACAAATTATGAAGATTAAAGAGGTTTGAGACCTTATGTTTTTCCATTTCTCTATAAAATAATGATTTTATAGGGGTTATGACACTAATTAGATCGTATATCAAGTTTAAATAAACTACGCATTGGAAAGTTAGATTTGATGACCATGTACCATGAAAATATGTTTAGACTACATTAATATACATTGAGAGTGTGTATAAGTATTTTTAAACTACACTAATGTGTCTAAAAATTATAGATAGCATTTAATAGAGAATTCAATTTTTTCATAGAGGTTAACCCACATATTTAAAGAAAAATTAGAAATTAATTTATTTTTGTTTTAAATCATATTTGCATCTTTAACTAACATATTATGAATATTAAGGAGGTTTGAGACCTTATTTGTTCCTATTTTCCTAGAAAATAGAGATTTTATAGAGTTTATGACACTATTTAGATAATATATCAAGTTTAAATAAACTACGCATTTGAAAGTTAGATATGATGACCATGTACCATTAAAATATGTTTAGACTACATTAATATACGTTGAGAGTGTGGTTTGGTATTTTTAAACAACACTAAAGTTTTTAAAAATTATAACTAGCATTTATTGGAAAATTCAATTTTTTAAAGGTGTTAACCCACATATTTCAAGAAAAAATAGAAAATTTTGTATTTTTGTTTTAATGCATATTTTCATCATGCTCCGACATAGTATGAAGATTAAAGAGGATTGAGACCTGATATGTTCCCCTTTCTCTAGAAAATAGATATTTTATAGGGGTTAGTACACTAGTTAGATCGTATATGAAGTTTAAATAAATTACTCATTGGAAAGTTGGAAATGATGACCATGTACTATGAAAATATGTTTAGCCTTCATTAATATATATTGAGAGTGTGTTTTGGTATTTTTAAACAACACTAAAGTGTTTAAAATTATAGATAGCATTTATGAGAAAATTCAATTTTTAAAAGGGGTTAACCCACATATTTCAAGAAAAATTATTAATTTTTTTGTATTTGCAATGTGAACTGACATATTATGAAGATTAAAGAGCTTTGAGACCTTATGTGTTTTCATTTCTCTACAAAATAGAGATTTTATTGGGGTTATGACACTAATTAGGTCGTATATCAAGTTTAAATAAACTATGCGTTGGAAAGTTAGATTAACTACGCGTTCAAAAAAAAAATCAAGTTTAAATAAAATATGTTTAGCCTACATTAATATACATTGATAGTGTGGTTTATTATCTTTCAGTTAGCTTAGTAACAATATGAGATATTAACATTTCCGTCTAGGAATTTTTTTAGATATGATGACCATGTACCATGAAAATATGTTTAGCCTACATTAATATACATTGATAGTGTGGTTTATTATTTTTAATCAACACTAAAGCGTCCAAAAATTATATAATGCATTTATCGGAAAATTCATATTTTTCATATGGGTTAACACACATATTTCAAGAAAAAATATAAAATTTGGTATTTTTGTTTTAATGCATATTTTCATCATGAAAGACATATTATGAATATTAAAGAGGTTTGAGACCTTTTGTGTTCACATTTCTCTAGAAAATAGAGAATTTATAGGAGTTTGTACACTAATTAGATCATATATCAAGTTTAAATAAATTACTCATTGGAAATTTCTTTAGAAGATAGAGACTTTATAGGGGTTAGTACACTAATTAGAACGTATATGAAGTTTAAATAAATTACTCATTGGAAAGTTAGAAATGATGAACATGTATCATGAATGTATGTTAAGTCTAAATTAATACACATTGAGAGTGTGGTTTGGTATTTTTAAACAATACAAATTGTCTAAAAAATATAGATATCATTTAGCGGAAAAAATCAATTTTTCAAAGGGGTTAACCCATATATTTCAAAAAGAAATAGAAAATTTTGTACTTTTTTAATGCATATTTGTATCATTAAATGAAATAGTACGAAGATTAAAGAGGTTTGAGACCTTATGTTTTCTCATTTCTCTAGATAATAGAGATTTTATAGGGGTTAGGAAATTAATTAGATCGTATATCAATTTTAAATAAATTACTAGTTGAAACGTTAGATATGATGACCATGTACCATGAAAATATTTTTAGCCCAAATTAATATCAAAACATGTAGTCCTTGGTAATATACTTATTTAAAGATTCATTAACCGAATAATAGTGTTGAAACTGCATAACAACCGCTTTGAAAAAATTTCGTCGTCTCTTGAAGATAACGTTAAAAATTACCCCTTTTTGAGGTTGTGGCCTAACACCCTATAAAATTTAAAACATATATTCTTTGATAGTTTCCTTATTTAAAGACTCATTAACCACATTATAGAGTTGTAACTGCTTAACAATCATTTCAAAAAATGATTCGTCGCCTTCTGAGAATAACATCAAAATCCACTAAATTTTTTGAGTTGTTGGCACTATGAATTTTTGAAAATTCAAAAAACATGTATTCCATGTTGGTATACTTATTTAAATACTCATTAACCAAATTGTAGTGTTGAAACTGCGTAACAACCGTTTTGAAAATGTTCCATCGTCTCTTGAGGATAACGTCAAAATTCTGCAATTTTTTTGAGATTGTGGGCTAACACCCTATGTTTTTTTTTTAAATTTCAAAACATATATTCATTGATAGTATCCTTATATAAAGAATCATTAACCACATGGAAAAATTCCTTAAAAATACACGGAGTGAATTTCTTTTGCTAAAAAAATACACCAACTTTTTGGGTTTCTCAAAAAATACACAGACTAATTTTGGTTGTCCGCAAAATACATGAATTTATGAATTTTTGAATTTTGGAGGTTTCACACCTTGATTTTAATGATGTTAACTCTGATTAACAGAACATTTAGACGCCGTTAGACGACGTTAACTCTGATTTAAAAGTTTATGTATTTTATGGACAACCAAAATTAGTCTGTGTATTTTTTGAGAAACCCAAAAAGTTCGTGAATTTTTTCAGCAAAGAAAATTTAGTATGTGTATTTTTAAGGAATTTTCAAGAATATACTAAGGTGACCAAGACATTGTTTTTTTGTTTGAATGAAAAAATGTAATTTTTGAATATATTTTGTTCATGTTGAGGCTGGTTTTTTTGAGTCGGTTCGGATCTATAATTAAAATACGTGTAAAATACCGGTAAATTTTGGATATGTATCATGTGATAGAGAATGTGTTTTTGTTCAGGTCTTTGGGTCCGGTTCTTAGATCCGAATATCTTAGATCTGAAAGACCTGGATCCGAAAAAAAACCGGACCAAACCTCCATTAACCTGAAGCTCCATTAACCAAATAATAGTGTTGAAACTGCATAACAATAGTTTGGTAATTTTCGCCGTCTCCCGAGGATAACGTAAAAATTCACAAAAAAATTCGAGGTCGTGGGCTAACTCTTATGAATTTTAAAAATTTTAAAACATGTATTCCTTGCTAATATATTTATTTCAAGACTCATTAACCAAATTATAGTGTTGAAACTGCATAACAATCATTTTGAAAATGTTTCGTAAACATCAAAATCCACCAAATTTTACAAAGTCATGGACTCACCACTATGAATTTTTGAAAATTTCAAAACATATATTCCTTGCTTGTATACTTATTTAAAGACACATTAACCAAATTTTAGTATTGAAACTACTTAACAACTGTTTTCAAAAATGTTTCGTCGTTTCTTGAGGATAACATAAAAATTCATCATTTTTTTCAAGGTCATGGGGTAACACCCTACGAATTTTTGAAATTTCAGAACATATATTCTTTGATAGTAGCCTTATTTAAAGACTCACTAACTACATGATAGTGTTGTAACTGATTTACAACCATTTTAAAAATGTATCGTCGTTTACTGAGGATAACATTAAATTTTTCGAGGTCATGGACAACACATCCTATGAAATTTTAAAACATATATTCATTGATAGTATATTTATTTAAAAACCTATTAACTATATTATAGTGTTGAAATTGCTTAACAATCGTTTTGAAAATATTTTGTATGATAGTATTACAAAATAGCCCATCTCTAAAAGCACCCCCATTGAAGGTTCAATGGGGGTTTTACACAGAAACCAATAACAAAAAAAAAATAAATAATGCTATTTTTATGAACCTGGGTCGTGGGGAGTTGTCTGCAAGAGGCGAGTTCATAACTGTTCTGCGGGCCCCACGCCACGTGGCGGCCCGCGATAGGTCCAATTTATTTTTTTTTTTTAAATAACGAGAAAAATAAAAAGAAAATTGGGAAAAGGCACGTGGCGAACCTGGGTCAAAGTTCGCTGGTGCTGGTGCTCTAAGGGCATTGGTTGGAGTTGGTTGTTGTATGATAGTATTACTATTACTAAGGGCATTATCGTAATTACCCATAAGTTATAGGCCCAAGGCCCTTAAATTAGCCCATCTCTCTTCCAGATTTCATTATTTCACAGAGTCCACCACAACAAACCTAATCTCACTCCTCACCTTTCTCTCCCGCTCTCTCCGCCGGCGGTAAAGCCATGTCGCACTTCGGAAGGTCAGGTCCGCCGGACATCAGCGACACCTACTCTCTTCTCGTCCTCAACATCACCTTCCGTAACCTCTCTCCTTATCTCTCTCTATAGACCTCGTTGTAACACTGTTCATTGTTATCGTTGTTTTCAAAAGATTTAGGGTTTTGGTTTGTGTTGTGTAGGTACGACTGCAGACGATCTTTATCCTCTCTTCGCTAAGTACGGAAAAGTCGTTGATGTCTTCATCCCCAGAGATCGAAGGTTTCAAGTTTCGTTTTTTATGAGAAATTAGGGTTTCGTTATTGTCTCACTGTGATTGTTACGTTGATTTTAGGACTGGTGATTCGCGTGGTTTTGCATTTGTTCGGTATAAGTATAAAGATGAAGCTCATAAAGCTGTGGAAAGGCTTGATGGTAAAAGCAGCTATTCAAGATCCCTTTTCTTTTTTCAGTGTATGTGTAATGTTCAGTTTCATTAAGGTTATTTATGTCTTTTTGTTGTCAGGACGAGAGGTTGATGGTAGAGAAATTACTGTTCAGTTTGCTAAGTATGGTCCTAATGCTGAGAAGATGTAAGTTTCTTTATCTTTTTTTTTATTGATTGTTAAAATTTTGTATTGCTATTTGATTATTACTAAGTTTCATACATGTAGCAAGATTTTCTTTTCTAATCAGATTTGGTATTTACTCTAGCTTATGTAATTGTATTTTGATTAGGTGAACAAAAAAGATTGTATATTGATTAGTTTGTAATTATTATTTCAGTTCCAAAGGAAGAGTTGTGGAACCACCTCCAAGGTCACGGAGGTCAAGAAGCCGTAGTCCTCGAAGGAGCCGTAGCCCTCATAGACGTCGTAGTCCTAGGAGAAGCCGTAGTCCTCGCAGGAGGTTAGTAGTTTCTTCTCTACTATTAACTCTAATGACTGTGAGGTTGGATTTGGCTGTTGTATTATAGTATAAACTATTACTATTCACTGTTCACTAATGACGGTGAGGTGGGAGTTTGTGGTTGTATTATACACTGTTACTCAGATTAGCTTTTGTTACTTGATTGATCAAAGTATTCCATCTTAACCGGACACGCTTGTTTAACTCTAATCGAGCTTCCTATATTTTAGGTCCCGAGATGATTACAGGGAAAGAGACTACAGGAAGAGGAGCAGAAGTAGAAGCAATGAAAGGCGTGACAGGCATCATGAGAAGGATAGGGAACATCGCAGGCGGAGTAGGTCTCGTAGTGCTAGCCCGGATGACAAACGCAGAGTCAGAAGCCGTTATGATGATGATAGCCGCAGTCGCAGCCGCTCCTTGAGGTCTTTTCCTTTTTGAACATTCTTTTTATATCCATTTTTATGCTCCACGCTATGTATAAATGATTCTGATCCTGACTTTATGACATTCCAGTCCTGTTCGCCGCAGCCGAAGCCCTAGAAGTGCCTCCCCGTCAAAAGCCTCTCCAGAAAGGCGAAGCAAAGAGAGGTCTCTATCTCCTGCTCCCCGCAGCCGTAGCCCAAGAAGTCCTTCCCCGGAAAAGGCCTCTCCTGAGAGGAAGAGCGATGATAGGTCTCCATCTCCTCGGGACACAGCTCCTAGTCAGTCTCCTAATCCAGAGGTGGGCTAAAGGCATAAATAGCTTTATGTATAGATCACCAATGAAAAGCTGATCTCTGACTTGTGTTTTGGTTATATCACTTGCAGGAATGAACGCATCCTTGTGAGGGAGAGACAGTGTATCAAAACATGTTTGCTTGAATTGATGATGTTTCATCCTCAAGCATAAGAGCTTCTACTCTCTGTAGTATTGGTTGAATTTCCGTAGGTGCTCTAAACTACTACTGTGTGTTTGTTTCCTGCGATCTTGAGACTTCCGTAGTTGTCTATGTGCAAGGATTATTGTGTTTGAGATTCTACATCTTTAATTAATAGACTCTGGTCTAGTTAAATCTTGTTTGTTTTTTTTGGTCAAGTTGCTAATTCCCTGGCTTGTCTTGAATTTTTCTAGTCTGGTTCGAGAAAAGAATTGACTTGGGAAGATGGCACAACCATGTTGAGATTGTAGCTGTTGCTGCTGTTTTTGAAACCGTAGATGATTGATGTCTCATGATCGTTGATAGATGTGTCATGCTTGATGATAGATGCCGGTTTCAACACCCTGATGAATCTACCCCTACCATATATAGTTAGCTTCTTTGTCTCAAACTTGTTGTCAAAATACCAAGAAGGCTTTGGTTAGTCCTGTGTTTGAATCTAGTTTTAAATTTATGGTAAATCATTTCTTCGTTCGGTTAATATTGAAAAAAATATCTCAGTTCGATACAAAGATGGGATCATGAATTACTAAAGTATAATATAGTTGTAGTTAGTCAATGGTGAGATGAAGAAGCTGAGTAAACTCCAATCTTCGAGTCTCATGGTAAAAAGTCTTATACTTATTAGGCCAATAAGTCAACCAAATAGACCCTTTAATCTCCCATTCCATTCTTCTCCCCATTGCTCCTTTACCAATCTTCCACACAACACTCTCTCCATACTCATCCCCCGCGAATATCACTCCTCCCCTCCTCGTAAACGACCTATACGCCCTCGCGTACCTATCCTTGAACCAAGACCTCGGGCTCATTATCGAAAACCTCGACGGCTTCGTCGTGAAAACCTCTCTTCCTCCGACACTGCTGTCGTACAAGATCCAGTTTAGATTGGCCGTGTAGCCGAGCACTGACTGCTCGAACTTCCATGGGGTCATTGTCATGGTCGAGGCTTCTCGTCCAGCTACTCTTAGACCTAAAGAGTTTGGTGGGTCGAAGGAGCCTTCTATGGACCTCTCGACCTCGAATTCTCGTCCCGGGTTGTTGGATGATTTGCTGACCGAGACGCTTATGAAGTCGGTTTGGAGTGTGGGTGTTATTTGCAAAGAGATTCTTGATGGGAAGTGCTTCTCGTGTTCTCCTGCTCCTTTTCTCGACATTAGTCTCTCGTTTACAAGCTTTATTACATCGTATCTGTATATGCATAAGAGGTCTTGTCACGTATGAATGTTTCATTTTGAAAAAAATTTGGACAACTCTCATAAATGACAGTAAAACATAAAAATCTCTTATATATCATTTATTTAATTAATAAAAACATTAGCTTATTCTACATTTAAACCATAAATCCACTTTTATCTTTAGAACATGTGTAATGGGGAGAACATCCGAAATCATTAGCACGATTTTCTAAAAACAAAATATTAAAATATTGTTTGGTTTGGTTTCTGTGTCCAAATCTGTCCAAAAAATTCTTACATAAAGATTGATTTTCGCTGAGTAACGTTATTGTGTTGTGGATTCCACGATACATGATTTTAATTAAATGGAAAAAAAATTAATAAAATAATAAAAATAAAAAATGAAAATCAAGCCAGTGTGAAAACACCATTGCACCTGCTCTTACGTGCTAAAACCTAAAATCTAATATTTTTTCTTATCTTTACGTGCTACTTAAAACCTAAGAATTTTTTGAACAAAAACTTATTTAGTGTTTCATATTTTCCAAAAACTTTTAGGCCATTTTTTGTGTTGGGACATATGTACCTGATGTTATCTATCTTCATAATCACGTCGATCCACTTGTCTCTAACTACAACTTTGTGATAGAACTGCATCACACCTTCGAGCTGATTAAACTTGAGAGAAAACAACAATCTCGAGTCAGAGGTTGGGTTGCTCGATCTCTCCACTTCCATGGCTTCAATAGGACAATACAATTGTACTTTCCACAATCCATAAGCTGAAACAGCGTAAGAGAACAGAGGAGTTGTCGTGTTCTTGTTACTCCGATTATCCTTACGCTCTATGATCCAATTTGTGATCGCTAGATTGACTGATCTCATCCATTGTTCTTCTAAATTAGACCCTAGAAGCTTCATAAGGGATGTTGTTGCTTGCCTTGCATGACAAGTAACCAAATGGTTCTTGAGGGTGATCAGGCAGTTTTCACGGAGATACAAAGGAGCTTCATAGACGCAAACTAAGAACGAGAGAGTTAGGATCACTGCATTGAAAATGTCTTTAAGGCCGTTGATCATTGAAGGATCAGGTTTAGGGACTTTGATGGTTGAATAATTGGAACTATTAGATGTATAGGTTAAGATAGATTCGACAAAACTAAAGAGTAGAGAGGTGATTGTTTGTTCATCATAAGGGTTTGGTGAGTTTGAGTTGATTTTGAATTCTTGTTTAGAGGTCCAGAGATATAAAGGATGATGATTATTGGACTGGACGATGATGGAGAAAGTGGGAATTTTAGGGTTAGGGTTTCTTTGTGCTATGAGAGTTAGGGTTGAATTTGGGAAATCAGAAGTTGAGTGGCAAATGCAAAAGGAAAGAGAATTTTTGTGCCATTTGGTGATTTGGGGAATGTTTTGTATCCAAGTGAATGCATCAGGGAACTTCTCGGACATCATTTTTTTGGTTGTTGTTGCTGTGGGTTAAGTTTTGCTTGCATACACACGCATATATAGAGAGATTTCATGTGGCGTGAACGTATTGCTTCATGTGCAGATTTTTTTTGCAAGAAGCAAAAATGAAGTGATAAGCATTAGAATTTGCTAAAAGTGGAATAATAACTATAGCATTTCGTAGGAATATTTCATCTATGGAGGGTTTGGATATACTGCTCGTGAATAATTATCAAAACTATCACTTCAAGAATTTTTCTTTTCACAAAAAAAAAAAAAAAAAAAAAAAATTTCTTGAACCAGCCTTATTCTTGTCTTTGGGAGAAAATGATAACTTAGTAATGTAACCAAATTAATACTGATCGAATGCTAATAGTTTTTTCTTGTTAATTGCTATTCAGTGTTTACTAGTGAAGCTTTTGAGAATTATGTGAAACTTAACATTCTTCGTTTACAAAAAAATTGCATGATTGTGAAAACATTATTTGCAGATTTTGATTGATTTTTTTGGTCATTCTGAATGTGATAGAGATGGCTACTGTTACTACGTACGATTTGCATGGCAAGAGTTGACTAATAAACGGAAAATGAAATTCAGATTCCTTGTCATAATTAAATATGGTTTATAAATTATATGTTCTATTTTGCTTTCAAATCAACAACGAAAATGTGTAAGAAAGTAATATTAGCCATAAGATTATTTCAACCACTCCCGCAGCGTCAAGTAAACAACTATGGATTTTGCATTAACTTACTTTACGTGTTCCTTTGGTTCACCCTCATCTAGTCATCTACACGATGGTAAAATTTTAGTTACAACCCCATTTTAGCTTCTTCTTTTTTCTTCTTACCTTACTAAATTGAGCCTTTTGGAATATTAAAAATTACTAATACAGTAAAACTTCTATAAATTAATAATGTTGAAGATTTAAAAATTTATTAATTTATAGAAATATTAATTTACAAAAGTTTTCTTATTTAGATTTTTTTTAATTTTAAGATATATTTATTCTAAGATAAGAAAAAATTTGATTTTAGTGTATAGACATTAATTATTATTTTTTGAAATTTGACATTTATATTAATTTTATTATATTGTTTGGTGTATATATATATTGCAAATTAAATGTGATTTTAAATATAATATTACTAAACCTCATCAAAATTATAGTAAGTGTTAAGAAAATATAAAGATAATTTCATTGTGAATATAAAACAACAATATCATGTAGGTTCTTACCTATATAAAATATGTATACATATATATTATTAATTTATAATTTTAATGGAACTATATATTTACATAGAAAATTCTAAAAAAAATTATCTTATTATTTTATTGATTTATATCAAATTTTGAACCGATCTAAGTTTTTTTTTGAAGAAAGACTTAACCCGATCTAAGTTGGCACCGAAGAAATTTATTAATTTATAGAAATTATTAATTTATAGAGGTTGTACTGTAATATGTTTTTACTGCTAACGTTTATATTTCTCATTTTTGGGAAGTTTTGTATAATTAAGTTCCTTTTGATACAAGAATACGTTACATATACCATACCAGGATACGATCAGTAGTCTTCAAAAACTTTGTTTTGTTTGGTATTTTCTACTTACTAAATTTAACAAAACCCTTGAAACTAACTATATACACTCTATATGGATTTTTTAGAGAACTAGATAATCTAAACACAAGTTTCTACCACAAAATTAGATAATTTAGATAGACATCCGCACGCTAAAGCCATTCATCACTGCTTTAAAATTCCTCTTTTCTTTCTCTTATTCTCTTTTTGGGAAATTAGCTAAGAAGTTGAGGATCTTCACCTGTCAAATTAACACAGTTTCTTGCTCCACACGCCTGGAGATGCTAGTTCCTGAATCTGGCACCATACCATTATCGGCACACGTGTTTAATTCCAGGCCAGATTAAACTCGAAAGCATCAAACTCACTCTAGGCCCATCTCCCTTGTAAAATTCAGTTCTTGGTAAAATGGGTACGATCCGATTTCAATATTTTTTATCTTCTTAGAGTAAAGTCATACACAAACTGTCTCACAAACTCTGGTTACAAAATGTTTACAAGTGGAAAAAAAAAACACGCAACGCAAGATCATCCCTTCACACCGCTTTTTCCCAACCGCTCTTTTCCGCCGAGCGTTTGGATTATAGATTCCAAGAGCTTAATCTCGTTATCTCGTTTGGATATCTGTTCTTGCATCCCTCGGAGCTCTTCCATATGCAGCTTGAAAACCTCTGCAACAATAGTTCACAAACAGTCTTCGTTTAATACCATCGTACCCAAGAAGCGCATTGATAATTACAAAAGTTACATTACTTGTGGTGTTTTCGAGCTCTTTAGTGACCTCTTGTGCACGTAACTCCGCAGCTTTTTGAGAGGACTCAGCTTGGCGTTTCTCAGAGCGAGCATGAGCAGCAGCTGTGATGGCAGCATCTAGTTCTCTTTCTAGTGTGTGCACCCTTTGCTCAAGCACCTTAAACAACAAACATGCAAACATTATCGCACTTGGATACTTCATAGTGAAACCTCAAAGGTCTATCCTTTCAGGATTTGGTGATCACTAGCATGACCACAAAACCAAACTACAAGCTCACTGTTATTGAAAAGAGCCAGAATCATATAACAACAAGACCTGGTTTAGTGCAATTTGGTGATCAAAAGCACAAAGATTCTAACTTCCGAACTCCTATGAGTTTCCAGATTCACCATCTTACGCAATTCTTTCAGATTAATACTATTACATTGTAACGAATCAACCTAGCTAAGGCTAAAGTAACCTAGCTTCCTAAAACAAAACAAAGAAAAACTGAAAAAAGGGTGAGTACACATGCAAACATTATTGCACTTCCACACTTCATAGTGAAACCTCAAATCTCTATCCCTTGATGATTTGGTGTTCATTAGCATCAATCATCATCAGTAAGCCCTACAAAATCAAACTACAAGCTCCCTATTATCCAAAAGAGCCTAGATTCATATAACAAGACTTGGTTTAGTGCAATTTTGTGATGATCAGAGCACAATTATTCTAACTTCTGATCTCCTACGAGTTTCCAGATTCACGAGTTTCCAGATTCACAATCTTACGAAATTCTTTTAACGAATCAACCTAGCTAAGGCTAAAGTAACCTAGCTAACAAATCAATCTAGCTACCTAAAACAAAACAAACAAAAACTGAAAAAAAGAGTGAGTACACATGCAAACATTATTGCACTTCTACACTTCATAGTGAAACCTCAAAGCTCTATCCATTGATGATTTGGTGATCATTAGCATCAATCATCATCAGTAACCCCTACAAAATCAAACTACAAGCTCTATGTTATCCAAAAGAGCCTAGATTCATATAAGAGCATCTCTAACTCCACTCCAAAATTTACTGCAAAACAGAGTAGTAAATATAATTTACTGCAAAACAGAGTGATGAACAAAAAAAAAATGATAACTCTAATAAAAAATGAACAAAAATGATCGCTTCATTTCCCATTCTATTTTGCAGTAAATTTTGGAGTGAGACTCTATTTTGCAGTAAATAATGGAGTGGGGTTGGAGATGCTCTAACAAAATAATTTGGTGATCAGAGCACAATTATTCTAACTTCTGATCTCCTATGAGTTTCCAGATTCACCATCTTATGCAATTCTAGGTCAACAACACTATTACACTGTAACAAATCAACCTACGCTTAAGTTTAAAAAAAAAACCTAACTAATACCAAATCGCACGATCCAATCCTCAAATCACAGATTCAATCATCAATCGATCAGATCGAATTCATCAAAATCCACGAAACAACGGACCTTGATCGTTCGAGCTTGTTCGGAGACGAGAGAAGCTCTAGCGAAAGTGTCTTCTTCAACGAAGACAGCTTTCTTGAGGAGAAGCTTCTGTAGAGAATCGAGATTCGAAGCCATCTCCGTTATATTCTCTAACGATCCCTTCCATCGATCCTCGCTCTCCTCCATCGGAAAAAAAAAAATCCTCTCTCCTTCCCGGAGAAAATCAAACTTTGACTTGTAGATCGATAAGCCCAATAAGAAGATTAATTGGGCCTTTTTTAATTTACATAACTCCGGCCCAGTAATAAAATTTCAGCCAATAAGAGGAGAGCACGAGTCAAAGTTTCGAGAACATACTAATGACGTGTACCAATGGTAACACAGGAACTGATAGGATCTCACGCCTGCTCTCTCGTCCACAAATTCTGATATTAAACTCAGCCCGTTTAACCTTTTGATTGTCTCCGCCACGTGTCGAAATCTTAGTCACTTGTCTTTTGATTCTCCCGAAACAAAATTTAAAAAAAAAAGAGAAGAAAATAAGGAAGCCTTCGTCGTCTTCTACCCAACACTTCCAGAAAGTCCTCTACACAGTTTTAACTTTCTCGATCTGGAAATCGGATACTAATCTAATCTTCGTTGTGGTTAGTTATTTGATCGGTGAAGTTTTGTTGGAGTTGCTATTGTGAGCATCTGTGTGCAGGTGAGTGTATTTGGAGTAGCCGAGTAGACTCTAGGGTTTTGATCGTTCTTACGTTTTGGTTGAATTTAATTTGAATTCGTGGTTCTTATTTCTCAATGATTGGATTAGTAATCGCAGCTGATGATTTCTCAGATTTGATTTTTTTTTTTTGTAATTATCATTTAATGCTTCATTTAACATCTACTTTGTTTATGAGCTAGTTATTATGAAGTAAACCATCTAGAAGTTGGGAGAATCGATCTGGTTCGGTTCTTAGTTGATGAGATTTGAGTTTGAGTGTTTAACTTTTGAAATGATGAATATTGGGAAAGGATTTGTGAATTTTAGGGTTTAGGATGATTATTTTTTCAGATTTTAATTTTGGTTTTGGAGTCTGGATAAGGAAGATGGAGTTTTTTTATTTGCTGGGAACATTCTTCAGCTGTTTAATATTTTTATGTTTCTTATCCAGATCTAGTTGAGGGGGAGTTGTATGTTTTTGCTATAGAGGGGGTAATGTGAATGATTTTTTAGTGGTGATTTAAAAGAGTCTTGAAGTTGGGAGGAATGTCGGGCTTGTGCTTTGATCAGGTGAGTTGAGTCACAGATCGTTTAATATGCATCATATGGTCTTGTGATATTGGCATGTTTCAATGTTTGTTCGTGAGGGGTGACATGTGTATAGGCTATGAGATTTTGATCATTTGCAATACAAGCCTCTTTGTTTGGAGTATTTTTTCCTCATAATATAGCATATATTATTGTTTGTGTATCTTCTTAATGCTTTCATTCTGTATCATTTTTCTCTCTTCTTGCTGATTTGTTTCTGTGTATCTTCTGATGTTTATACTCTGTATGATTATATCACTGAAGAGTTTGCTGGCATGTTGTTATCTTTACTTGAAGTTCTCGTTATTAGATTGGTGTCTTGCTAGCATTATTACATGCATCTCTCTTTATGATAACAACTCTAGCACTATATTTCATAAATTGCTTCTTGTTATCGCTACAACGTGGATGTGTGCTGTGTTCAAGTTTTGGTATTCTTTTGTTATTCCAATCGGTTTAATGTTTCCCTATCTTTTTTCTTCAAGTTGCTAATTGGTAGCTGTTTTCTTTTCCTATCTTTTTCAGCTAGACGATAATATATCAGTAGAATTTCATGGTAACGATGATGGTATAGTGCCAAACTCCGCGTATGAGGGCAGTAGCAGGAAGAAACAAAGACATGAAGACAGGTGTAGCGGAAAATACCACTTAAAGAGTAATACTTTTATCAAGAGGGAGGACGATATGTTAGGAAGAAATCACTGGTCTGAGAATAATAGTGCTGTCTCTCCGGTTTCTCGTGATGCTGGACCAGACAAAGATGTTCAGGATATGACACTTGAGGATGCAAAGATCTCAGGTCATGGCTTCAACGGTGGCCACGTCAACGTGGCTGAGAATTTCAGCTCCGCCGATCCCATGTTGTGTGACAGTTCCACTGCAACAAATGATGGCGTATATAATAATTATTCCGTCAACAACATTCCAGATGCTGATAATAATCTCAGTTTTTTGAATAGTGGAGATAAAGAAAGCAATGATCTCTTCTATGGCTGGGGTGATATTGGGAATTTTGAAGATGTGGACAATATGCTTAGGTAACATTTAAAATAATCTCTTTGAGAAAAACACATGGGGGCACATCCCTTATAAGGAAACATACTGTATTGAGCTTACACTTGTTTTTTTTTGGATGCAACAGGAGCTGTGATTCAACTTTCGGGTTGGAGAGTATTGATAATGAAGATAACTTGTGCTGGTTCTCTTCTGCTCAGCCAAATGAAGATACAGAAATCGCGATGACAGATGATATAAAACCAGACACAATGATGGGAAACCAAAGAACCCCTTTGTTGCAGGTTGAAGACTTTCTTAACAGCAGTGAGTCTAACCATGCTGTTGAAGATGAATATGGTTATACCGCTGTCACCGGCTCAACTCAAGGAAACTCCTCAGAAAAAGGATATGATACAAGTTTGCAGAAGAGTGATATACTGATGCTGGATGAAGAGGTTAGTCATTTTTTTATTTTAGATATATTACCTTGTATGATGAAGTTGGCTACTTACTACATGTTTGGCATGCATTGCATGTTCTCAGTGTACGATAAAACTAGTGTTCTATTATGTAAATATATCCAGTGCTGAAGTCTTGGTACTCTTCCAGCAATTCATATCAGTTGCACTTTTTTGTTATACAGGCTAACCTTGAAAAGAAGCAGACTGGTCATCTTCATCATCTTGATGGGAAAATTGGTGGGTACTCGGAGAATAGTTTTACTTTACAAAACAGCGGTGTTACCAGCGAAAGAATGGACACAAGTCAGTATTACCCTCCCTCCGCATTCCAACAACCAGGTGTTCCATACTCGCACTACAATTATGAGCAGCCTTCAGATCAAGTATCAGCGTGTGAAAGTGATTCTGGTATCAAATCTGAGAACAAACCCAATCCTTCCTCTGCTTCAAATGAGTCATACACATCAAATCAGGCACAATCTGTCGAGAGCTTACAAGGTCCAACTGTTGATGATCGGTGTAGGAAGGGATTTGAGAAGAGAGTTAATTTGCACCCCGGGCAAGATTTACCTTCTTTTGCTGCAAATACCAGGAAGAGTAGTAAGACAAATCCCATGGTGTTTCCTGATGCTGCTCCGATCCAAAAGATCGGGATTGAGGACGATCACAGAAAAGCTGCAGCTAAATTGGAAACATCAAACAGGCAGGAAAATTCATGTGTTAGCTCTGTAGTTGATGACATTTCACTGGAAGCAACAAGTTTTCGCCAGCTTCAGCAAGTTATAGAACAGGTACAACTTTTCGATAGATAATGGAATAGTTACCTATGAGCTCTGAAGGTGATTGGTAGAAGTTTGTTTTTTCTTTTGTTGATATAAACTTACGTGAACCTTTGTATACTTTATTGATGGGCACTCGCTTGCTCCAGTTGGATGTTAGGACGAAGCTTTGCATAAGGGACAGCTTATATAGATTGGCAAAAAGCGCCGAGCAGAGACACATTTGTATGGATCCAAATGGTGGAAACAGACAAGTGAAAGGTGCTGGCTCGCATCTCGAGACTGGTGAAACAGACAAGTAAGCACCAACCGCATACTTCTCCAGTATAGTCATTCTTTCAGTTTCGTGTAGATTCTGTCAATTAATATCTGTTTTTGTTCTTATCCAGGTACGTGGGATTCTTGGATATAGAAACTGATACAAACCCGATAGACCGATCCATAGCTCATTTGCTGTTTCACAGACCCTCAGACTCATCTCTTTCATCAGATCACGATGTTCTTTCTTATAAATCCCATCCAATGGTAACTTAAACAAACACTTACTTCTTACGAACAGCCATTCAGACATACAAACTGTGTCGCATAGTGCCTCATTTAGTCATCATAATCTCCACAGATTCCTCAGCCCAACAGTAGTCCGAGCCTGAGGATAGAGAAACAAGAGGAACCTCGAGAACTTAGAACCGAAGCAGAAGCTGTGGCAAGTGACAACAAGTAGTGATGTTAACTGAAAAACTGGCTCTTTCAGTGCTGAACCAAACCGAGATATGGTTCGAATTTGATTGCACACTTGGTTGCTCGAACAGGGTAATGTAATATGTTTAAGTTGTTAAGTAGAGACACATAGCTACCCTGTAGATAAAGATGTTAGCGTCTGTTTTTTGTAATGCCATGATCACTCTGCTCTTTATTTCTCTCAACATCAACTACTAAGACACTAAAGGGTTGTCTTTTCAAATAATGGTTTTGTGTTCTGCAAAATAAACCACCCTACATAAGTTCGATTTTGATGGAACACTGAAAACGAGGAGAAAATTTGACAACATTCTAATCGAAATTTTGCCTAAGTTGCATCTCTGTTTCACTTTTCCAAGAAGCGTGAGATGATTGTCCTCTCATTCTTTTGCTCTTCTCTTTATCTTTGATCGTAGAGCCTTTCTTCTTTGCGTCTGAGTCCGGTAATGGCCGGTCACCACAAAGTGGGCATACCATTCCTCTCGCGCTTGTATATGTTTTTGGCACTCCACATTGCAGACACATCCTAAACTCATGATAAAGAAACACTAATCAAGCTATATGGGTTTAGGAAAGAATGGTGAAGAACCAAAGGGATCCATACCTCAACAGATCTGCAGCTTCTTCTGCATTTGGATTGGTTGCAGTAGATATCCTCTTTTCAACATTCTCTGAAGATGGTGGTGCATCAATATCGTTTCTGACTCTCTCATTAATCCCCACAAGTTGAGGTTTTGCCTCCATGACAACACCTATAAACCAGCCGAAACCAGCAGTGTTAAGATATAGCTTCATAAGCAGAACCGAGTAGAGACAAAAACTCAAGCTCCTGATTTTCAAACTCCATGTGTATGCTTCAAAGTAACCTAAACAAGCTTCTAAGAAAATCAACCTTTCCCATCTATTTTGGGGTTACCAATCTATAATCCTGTGAACCTAAACATAAGAATGTAAAAGGCATTGGTGTGTACCTTTACAATCTAACAGCATCAAAAGATGAGCCTTGTCATATTTGTAACAACTCAGTTCCTAGTATTCTAATTCACAACGTGTATGCTTCAAAGTACCCTAAACAAGCTTCTACAAAAGTCAACCTTTCACATACCGCTCTTGAACCTAAACATGAGGATGTGAATGGCATTGATTGCAGGACTTTCTTTCGTTGATAACACAATTTAACATCATCAAAAAAAGATGAACCTTTCATTCTTGAGATACAAAGAAGCAAAAGAGAAGTGATTAGTACCTTTAGGTTTAGCTTTCTTCTTTTTGCGGATCATACGCTTAGCATGCTCTGCATCTCTAGCTGTAGCCTCTTTATCCGCCTCTGTTCGGTTGTTTAGAAACTCCGGTGGCCCTGATATCTGCAAATTTATTCCCACAACTAAATCAAAACCAGTTCACATACTTGCAAGAAGGCCAACAAACCCTAAAATTTTTTCACTATCATAGCTTCTCTCACCAATGTTCAAACAAAAAAGCCCTAATAAAAATTCAATTTTTACAGATCCAAGTAACTAAATATTCCATCCATAATAAGTTAAATCATTCCGTTTCACTGTGAATCTACTCAACGACTCCTCGAAATTAGATAAATTCACTAATGACCTGAGAGAAAACGTCGTTAGCTGAAGGAAGGCCAGAGTCTTTAACGGAGTTGGATGCAGAGAAATCGAACACAGAAGAAGAAGATCCGTATCTAAGAACGCCACGATTCTTATCATCTTCTTCTTCAGAGTTCTCGTAATCCCTCTCCTCTACATCTTCTTCTTCTTCTTCTGCAGATGAATAGCCTTGAAGCAGCGTCAAGCTCATATCTTCTGAAGATCTGTCCGTCTCTCATAGAACAACAACTTTTGTTTATTTATGCAATTCCAATCCTCGGTTTTACGTTAAAACCAAACCGGAAATAGAGAACCGATCAGCTATTTGTAGTTCTGTACCGGATATTTCCCGATTTAGTTATAAACATTTGTAAACCGATTTGGTCTACTTCTGAGGCAAAAACCTCGAGATGAGAAGAGCTATGATTTTTTTTTTTTTTCATCTGAAGAATTACCATTACTAATATAATCGTTCATGACACTATAATCATGAGTTTAAATCCTAAAGACAAACAGACCCAAGTACAACAAGGTCTCTTAACCAACAACAACTCATAGTCTTGTTCAAAAAACACTCCACCTAGCCATTCAAAGGCAATCATAACCTTGTAGAGGGATAGATTCTCTCATCATCGAAGACATTAACCCAAGAAGGTTTTCCGGTAGCAACGTACGATTGAAATCTCTTCTCTCTAGTCACACTTCTAGCAATGAGATCAGCCCCTATATTGGTTATCTTCTCCTCCTTCTGAAACCTCCACCATTCCACACTCTTTAGGACTTCTAACAGCATCAGCCCTTGTGGTTTGAAAGAAGGCCATCGTCTTGGTCTGGTAATAACTTCGACAACACAAAGATCAGTTACAGCAAAAATCACTCTGTGCATATGGTGATCTCTCATACTCGAAACAGCCCACTGAGTTACCGCAAAAGCCACATCCTGGAAGGACAAACATGAAGAGAAGGCTTTTCTGCTATGCAGTAGGACTTCACCGATCGAGTTTCTTAAGACCCAAGCTCCTCCACCAAGCCGCTCAGAAGCCGACCATGAAACACCGATGTTACACTTAACCCATGTTGGTGGCGGTGGCATCCATTTTCTCTCTTCCTTGGACTCATCTTCCTTTTCTTGATGTTGCTGATCTTCAATAACTTGTTGCGCTACAAACCGCATATTAGCCTCATCCTTGGCTTTAGACACAATATCAATGGATAAGAAACAATTCCCTTCAAAGCATACTCCATTCCTATTCTTCCACAAAAACCAAACAAACCATGGAAACATTTTGGATATGTTTTCAGGAATATTACGGTTGGCTTTCAGAGAGAGAAGGTAATGAAAATTCGGGTAGTGGGAGGTCTGACTGAACCCATTGGGTGGCATCGGAATGTTAGATAGAGCCCAAACCTGTCTAGCGATGGAACATGTGAAGATGATATGATTCACAGATTCACCTGTTTCACCACATGTTTGGCAGCAGCTATCAATCTTTATTCCCCTATTGATTAAGAGTTCAGCCGCAGAGATAGCATTACTCAGCGCCCGCCACATGAAAGCTTTAATCTTCGGTTGAGTTTTAACACTCCAGACTCTTTCCTTTAGGCTATTTAGAGATGGGAGGGCTTTTGTTTCAATTGAGACCTCAGAATTAAAATCTCTCATGATCATCAAATAATCCGGTATTTTTTTTTTTAATATTTTTAAACTAATAATTGATTCTTATATTTTTTATTTAATAGACCGATTTTGACTTTTAACTGCAACAAAAAAAAAGTTAATTATGATTTAAGAAGCTTTTGGTATAGTTAATAAAGAACCAGTCAGCTATTTGAAGTTGTATACCAGATATTCCGGTTTAGTTATAAGATATTTATAAACCAGGTTAATTATGGTTCAAGAAGCTTTCGGTATAGTTAATAAAGAACCAGTCAGCTATTTGAAGTTGTATACCAGATGTTCCGGTTTAGTTAGAAGATATTTATAAACCGATTTGGTCTGCTTCTGAGGCAAAAACCTTGAGGAGATGATAAGAAACTTTCGGTTTACCTCTTTCCTCTCTGCCGCTAAACCTCTCACCTCCTTCGCCTGCTCATCTTCTCCGGCGAGACATCCACCGCAATTCACGTCATCTGCATCAACTCCTCTCCGTATAACTCCTCCCAAAACTCCACTATTCCTCAGAACACCCTCCCACGCAGCTCCTTTATCAGAAGTATTAAAATGGCAAGACTGGGCGAAAGATCTCGCCTCCTCGGTAAAGAACTCTTCAACAAAGTCTGAAGATAGCTTAGACTCTATTCTCCTCCTCCGTGAGCTAAAATGGCTAACCGAAGACTCGATCACAGACGATATTACCAGAAGGGAGTTAGGAGGAGAGAAGAGTGTGAAGCTGAGAGCTTCCTTGGAGGAGCTATACGAGTTATGGCGTGAGAGGATCGTTAACAGGCGGCCGTTTCAGTACGTGGTGGGATGTGAGCACTGGAGAGATATGGTGTTGTGCGTTGAGGAAGGTGTTCTTATTCCGAGACCTGAGACGGAGCTTATTGTTGATTTGGTGGAGGAGGTGGTGAGGAGAGATGATTGGTTTAGGAGAGGAGTTTGGGCTGATCTTGGAACGGGAAGTGGAGCGATTGCGATTGGTGTTGGTAGAGTTTTGGGTGGGTGTGGGAGAGTTATAGCTACAGATGTTAGTCCCGTGGCGGTTGCTGTGGCGGGAAACAATGTTGGAAGATATGAGCTTCAGGTTAGTAGGTTGAAGAGTTTCTTTAGGATATTTGGTTCTGTCTTAAGAGATTATGTAGTAATGTTCGAAAAATCGCTAGGCAGTGGTTCTTTATATGAAATTTTTTATTATGCTGGGGACAAGGGCAATATTTTGAGGAGCCCTGGGCGAAAAAAACCGAACTGAAAAGCCAAACTGGAACAGAACAAAATACGACTGAAAGAAATCTTCAAATATCCGAATGGTTTCTATATTTCTATATCTGAAAAAACCGAACCTGAAGCAAACCGAGAACCAAACGGGTACCGAATATCTGAAAATTCTGCTGATTAGGAGCCGCCCCGATATCTTAAAACAGTGTTCTTTAGCTTTGGTTTCTTCTTACCATAGTGATTAAATTTTGTGTCTATGTTCTTGGTTTGGGCCTTTAGAACACTGTTCTTTATATGAGATTTTTATTATGCCGGTGACTAGACCCATATTTTGAGCATAGACAGATTTTTAAAAATGTGTTTAGACCGATTTTTAGAACATTGTTCTTTAGCTTTGGTTTTTTCTTATAATAGTGATTAGATTTTGTGTGTACATACAGGGAATGATTGAGATAAGAGAAGGTTCTTGGTTTGAGCCTTTGAAAGAACTTGAAGGGAAGCTTGTGGGGCTTGTGAGTAATCCACCATACATACCAAGTGATGACATTCCAGGCCTACAAGCTGAAGTTGGTAGACACGAACCGCACCTTGCGTTGGACGGTGGTGTTGATGGGACTGATAGTCTTTTCCATCTTTGTGATGGGGCTTCACGGATGCTTACAAGCGGTGGTTTCTTTGCTTTTGAGGTTACTCTCTCTCTTAATCCAAATCCTTCACTATAAGTAGATACACTATGTCTTAATTTTATGATTTTTTGGTAAAAGTATGAGCCAACTGTTTGGTGTTGAAGATCTTTGCATTTGTATTAGTAATCACATGAATGATGAATCTAATGGGTGAAGATAGTTTCTGATTTTTTTTTTTGCTAGAATCGGTTGGTAATGATGAATCTAATGGGTGTATAATGATGCAGACTAATGGAGATAAGCAAAGCAAGATGATCGTTGATTACATGAACAGTGATCTCAAGAACATTTTCTCTGATGTGAAGATAGTTTCTGATTTTGCTGGAATCGGTCGTTTTGTGACTGGCTTTCGTCTCTGAGATTTTACGCAACTCGCTGTAGTGCCATTTCCCTATAATATATGTGTCCTAATTGAGCTACATTTATGGATTTGTGAAATTATTTTTTCCTCAAAATCATGAACGGTGGTTAACCGAAGAATCTGGTTTGTTTGTCAAGAATTCATGATGCAAAGAGTACAAACTACAAAGATAACAGCTTTTGAAATCATATAAAATCATTGGTAATGGACCTGTGATTAGAAGTATAAATCAATTACCATGGATTTTTCCTTATAAATGTAAATCGAATGTAGGCTAGTTGAGTGATGAACTTATATAAAGCATAAATGGGCCACCTTCACAAGCTTATGTAAACTATTATTTGGCCCATTTGTACTTTATATAAGTTCATCACTCAGCTTGCAGAATTTAGGTTTTCTAGCAAGAATCGATTTCACGTAAGCTCCCGCCGCCTCCTTCTACAGGTTCGTTCATTGCTCCGTCTTTGCTTACTTCGTTTTAGCATCGCTTCTTTCGATCTTGAATCTTTCTTAGTGTCACCCACATGTTCTTAGAAGCTTTGCTTGATGTTTTTGGAGTTTTAGTTTCTTAGATTTTTTGTTCCTTTTGTTCCCTCTGCCAAATGGTCTGTTGAATCACAATAAAGCAAGAACGATCTTTAGTGATGATTTGATGTGTGGTTGGTTGTGTGATTGCAGAATGGATTCGCAGATCAAGCACGCCGTGGTGGTGAAGGTTATGGGAAGAACTGGTTCTCGTGGACAGGTGACTCAGGTTAGAGTCAAGTTCACAGATTCGGACCGTTTTATCATGAGGAATGTGAAAGGACCAGTTAGAGAGGGAGACATCCTTACTCTTCTCGAGTCCGAGAGAGAAGCCAGAAGACTCCGTTAATTTCATATGCGATCTCTATGAAAGTGTTACCAATTTTCACATTTTGATTTCATATGTTTCTTTACCTTCTGTTGTTTTTTGTCTAAGAATGGATTATCAGTTATGCTAAATCAATGTTTGGATCCAGAAATGCACCTTTTAAATCGGTATTATTTGAAGTGGCAACAATTATTATCTATGGTATATGATCACTGTATATCCTAAAGCTTCTGCTACTTTCATATTTAAACATTTCTGATTTTAGAATTCGGATGGTATTGTTTAAAAATACACGTAGTAATCTTCTTACACTGTGTATTGATTAAGAAACTCTCATTATTTATGTAATAGTTGAGTTGAGATCAAGCTGTGAGGCTTAACACATTCTCATTTAAGCTCTCTATATAACTCTGCTGAAATTGTAAACTTAGAACACGAGCGACAAGATGTTAAGGATCAATCAGTCTCAAATTTACAAGCATACTGAAATTTATATATACTTTATTTTTTTTTTGAAAGAATGTAAAATTTATTCAATCAAAAACATTGTTGCATCAAGTGCTTACATCAAAGAGTAAAAAACTCCAAACCAAGACAACACCAAGGACAACAATTTATGCTAAAGCAAAAACAGGAACCACAACCTCCAAACTCAAACACTCCCCCTCAAATTCAACCATGTGAAACAAGTCGAATTTTTGGANTTTTTTTTTTGAAAGAATGTAAAATTTATTCAATCAAAAACATTGTTGCATCAAGTGCTTACATCAAAGAGTAAAAAACTCCAAACCAAGACAACACCAAGGACAACAATTTATGCTAAAGCAAAAACAGGAACCACAACCTCCAAACTCAAACACTCCCCCTCAAATTCAACCATGTGAAACAAGTCGAATTTTTGGAAGGATCATAGTATTTTCCTCATTAAAACCTTATTAAAGTAAACCCATTGGGAAACCTTTAATAAGGAAAAAGAGTAAAAATACTAAGATCAGGGGAGTGTTAAGCATAACCATTGCCCATGTGTGTCCTTTAAAAAGAGAAAACAACCAAAACGCCTTCTCATACTAAGAACTACTATCCTTTCCAAACCAAGTTATCAGTCCCTTCTCATACTTTCCTTCCCCTCGGATAGACAAGAGCTTGAGTCTAATATTCTTGTCTACCAACTTTGCTAATTCAATCACATCTCTAGGCTTCTCCCCATGCTTACGAGAATTCCTCTCCCACCAAATTGTGTGCACTACCGCCTGCAGAGTATATCTCAAAAGGTAAGTCATTAACGGGTTGATCCAAGTCTTGGAAATAATGGCGATCAGCTCACTCCAAGCAGCAGTAAAATCATCCTTCATAAGTCCCTCAGCAAGCTTCCTCCAAATCTGACCAGAAAAACCACAATTAAAGAACAAGTGGGAACTTGTCTCACACTCATTATTACAGAGAACACAAGTAGTATCAATAGAGGAGTTCCATTGCTGCATTCTATCAGCAGTCTGAAGGCGTCCACGCAGAATTATCCACATAATAAAGGAGTATTTTGGGGTAGATTGAGGAAACCAAATCCCCTTGCTCCATTGACAAATCTGCTTAGAATCTCTAAGCTGCTCAAACGTACTTTTAGTAGAGAACTTCCTCATATATTTGCCCTCAGCATGTTTCCAAAGCACAATATCATCTTCACTGGAAACTCGCAGTTTACTTAACTCCTCTTCCACCTCATTGAGAATAGCAACTCTGTGATCACGCCTTCTTCTTTTATTCAAAGCTTCACTAACCGTGGCATTATCTGGGAGACCAAGATCAAAACATCTTCCGCCTAAAGTCTCCCTAAGCATACCAAAACGGGACCAAATATCGTACCAGAAGGAAGTCGTCTTGCCATTTTTAACCTCCTTCCTAAGAAACTGTTTAGCAATGCTCCTGAATTTGAGAAGTTTTCTCCAGACCCAAGATCCTGATTGAACAGTCTCCTTAATCGACCAGAAGGAGCTTTTTCTAATCAAATAACAGTGAACCCATCTTACCCATAATGAGGACTCCGAAGAGATACGCCATATGAGCTTGAGGCAATAGACAGTATTGATTTCCTTCAAAGGTCTTAACCCTAAACCACCTTCAGCCTTTGGTAAACACACATCCTTCCATGCAACTTTTGCTTTAGTGGTTTTTAAATCGGGGCCTGACCAGAGGAAGGCAGAACAAAGGCTTTCCACATCTTTCAAACAACTCCCTGGTAACCGAAACGCTGCCATCCAGAAATTAGCAAGGCTCATGATAACAGAACGAATAAGTTGAAGTCTTCCTGCATGAGATAGAAGCCTTCCAGTCCAAGAACTCATTCTTTTCCGGATTTTCTCAACCAACGGCAAATAATCGTTTACACTCATCCTTTTAGTAATAAGCGGTAATCCCAAATACCTTACTGGAAGCTTACCATAGGAGAAAGGAAACGTAGTAAGAATGTCCTTCTCAATCACTTCAGAGATCCCCGCAGTGTATAAAGTAGATTTTTCCAGGCTTATCTTAAGACCAGAAACAACTTCAAACTCTTTAAAAACCTTGAGAACTCCTTCGATAGAACGTTTAGTGCCATCAGTGAAGACTAATAAGTCATCAGCAAAGCAGAGATGAGATAAAAGGACATTCTTGCATCTAGGATGATACCCAACCAGCTTCTTTTCCACCGCCTTATCAAGCATGTGAGACAGAACATTAATACAAATAACAAAGAGGTAAGGAGATAAAGCACAACCTTGTCTTAAGCCTCTTTTACTTTGGAAAAACCCAGCAAGTTCACCATTAACCTGAACTGAAAAGGAGGCAGTACAAACACAGAGCTCAATCCAATGAATAAATTCCTCTGGAATGTTTAGAGCTTTGAGAGTGTTCAGGAGAAAAGGCCAATGGACTGAGTCGAAAGCCTTTGCAATGTCAATCTTCATAGTACAGCGTGGAGAGATATCCTCCTTATGATAATCCTTCACCACTTCAGTCGCAAGTAATAAGTTCTCAACTAACAGTCTATCTTTCACAAACGCAGACTGATTATACTTTATACACCGAGGAAGAGTCACTTTCAACCTATTGGCAATGATCTTTGATATAACTTTATAAAGAACATTGCAACAAGATATTGGCCTATAATCCTTCATCTCCACAGCAGAATCTTTCTTAGGTATAAGTGCCAATATAGTGGCATTAAGACCCTTAGGAAGAAAGCCTTTACTAAAGAAACTTTGAATAGCAATGGTAAAGTCTTTACCAATTGTAGACCAAGCAGCTTTGAAGAATTCCACAGTGAATCCATCTGGGCCAGGAGACTTATCACTTGGCATCTTGAAGATAACATCTCGGACTTCCTCTTCAGAAACCCTCTTCATTAAATCAGATCTCTCCACCTCAGAACATCTAAACGAAAACAACTTTTGAAGCTCCTCCACAGAAATATCCTGAATACCTGCTGGCTCAAACGTAAGAAACTCTTTGAAGAATCTCTCAGCCTCTTTTTTAATATCATTCTGGTTGGTAGCATAATCCCCCCCTGGGCACTTAATTTCTCGGATGTGATTTCTTGTCTCTCTAACCTTAGCTGCGTTGTGAAAGGCTTTATTGTTCTTGTCTCCAACTTGCAACCAGTGAAGTTTGGATCGCTGTTTTAAGAGCTTCTCTTCAATGTCAGATATCCTTTGCCATCTTTCAACTGCAACACACTCAGCAAGAATATTATCATGCGTAGGATCCTCCATTAACATCCTTTGCTTATCACAAAGATCAGAAAAAGCTTCTTTAACCTTCTTAGCAAAAGAACCCAACTTATCCTTACTCAGAGATTTTATATGAGGCTTCAAACCCTTAAGATACTTAGAGAACCGGAAGAGCGCAGAAGTTGATTGAAACAGAGGTTGAGTATTGCTCCAATAGTTAGAGATTACCTCTTGAAATTCTCTCATCTCTCCAATAACATTCATAAACTTGAAAGGCTTTCTTTTGCCGATAGCCTCAGCAGAAAGATGAAACCTACCTCGCAAATGATCAGAGACCCCCCCAGCTTCGAAAACCCCATAAGCCTGAGTGCGCTGATTGAGCCAGGTTTCATTCACCAAGATACGGTCCAATTTTTTGCAAATTAACCCCTCATCTCTTTTGTTGCACCACGTAAACTTAGGTCCCTGATATCCCATATCCGTGAACCTACAATGCTGAAACACACTCTCAAAATCCCGCATACCCTGAGTAGTAAATCCAGAACTCTGATAATTAGAGTGTTCCTCCCCATCAATAATCTCGTTAAAATCTCCCATAACTACCCATTCTTTATTACGAAACAGAGGAGAATCGTGATGAGCCTTTATATCATCCCATAATTCCCTTCTCTTCTCCACATTATTATCAGCATAAACAAAGGAACAGAAGAATTCATCCACTTCCCCATTTAGCAAGACAGAAACAGTAATTATCTGATCCGTTTTAAAGATTGGAGTGAGCCTGACTTGAGAATTCCAGACTACCCAAATCCTCCCCCTCCTACTATATTCATAATTATTGAGAAAATGCCAATCTTGAAATACTGAGGAAACAATTCTAGCAGACTTGCTTTCCTTGACCCTAGTCTCCAAAATAGCACCAAACTGTAACTCTTTATTTTGAATCCATTGACGGACGACTTTATTTTTTGAATTTTTATTGAATCCTCTCACATTCCAAAAAAATCCAGTCATTGAGAAGATTTATAACGGACCCTTTTCCCCAGAACACCAGAGATATTGTCTTTACCTGTGAGCTCAGGGAAGAACTTATGATTTGCTTTAGAGGTTCTAGGAAGAGATGGTCGTATAGTGTTTCCCCGAGAAGAAACCTTCACCATAGGCACCTCATCCTCCTCTTTATGCTCTTCACTATCTTCCTCCAATTCATGATCCAAACCAGCAGTAATGTTGTTACCATCTTCAAGTTTCTCTTCCCCTTTATCATCAACTTCCAATAAAGCACTAAACCTGGAAGAGGTCAGAATTTGCTCCTGATCTGTATTACCAACCTTTATTTCCAAATTTCTGTTACTGACCTTCCCCGGAGAAGGACTTGTCCAACCTTCTTCAACCTCGCCTTCTTCCACCTCTGTTATCTCAGTTACTTTCCTTACTTCTTCCTCCATATTGGTGTTATGATTATCATTCACCTTATTCCTTACGTCACTAGCCTCTTTCCTGCTCTTATCTGCGTTCACTATATCCATTACAGACTTCTCAGATCCGTCCCTCTTATTCATAACACAAACCTTCTCGAGATGTCCCCATTTTCCACACGTCAAACATCTATCTGGTAACCAAGGATAAGTAAAACCAACCACCGATGACACTCCATCCTTAGTAAAGTTAATCTCCTTTGGTAACTGCTTAGTCAGATCAGCGTTTACCAGAACTTTTGCTACCTTGAAATTAGCACAAGAAGCAGTTTCAGGGTGAAGCCTATCAGGATGTCCCACAGCGCTTGTGATGAAACTGAGCCCCTGCCAAGAGAACATATTCATCGGAACGTTTGTGAGATGAACCCATAGTGGGATTGATTTAACTTCAGGTTTCTCCTTAAGCTCATCCGGAGTCCAAANGCGTTTACCAGAACTTTTGCTACCTTGAAATTAGCACAAGAAGCAGTTTCAGGGTGAAGCCTATCAGGATGTCCCACAGCGCTTGTGATGAAACTGAGCCCCTGCCAAGAGAACATATTCATCGGAACGTTTGTGAGATGAACCCATAGTGGGATTGATTTAACTTCAGGTTTCTCCTTAAGCTCATCCGGAGTCCAAACAGACATCACCAAAGGTATGTTACCAATGCTCCACATTCCCCTTTTTAGAATTCTAGCCCGCATCAAAGGATCCGAGACTCGAAACTTAACCGTTGTTGGATCAACTACATGAACCCCCACCATCTCACCTTTTCCTCCATTCCTCCAAATCCTGTTAACAATAGCATGAATACGAGCCACATGAGGAGCTGTATCCAGGAATTTGCCGATTAGAAAATCCTCCCAAAGTAGATTAGCATCGACGACCACCTCTTCTGGAACCTCGACCTTAATCTGACCTTCCAAGTCTGTCAGATCGATATCATACTTCCGCAAAACCTTCTTCTCCTTCGCTATTTGAACCCACGAAGAGACCTTCGAAGTAACCATGTCATTATCTCCTTTCAAACTCGTGTTCGATCCATCCCCCATCTCAGTCGTACCCTTCTGCTCATCTATCTTCACCGGAATCGATCCAGATGAGTCCGGCAAAGATGCCGAATCCATCGGAATCTCGATCGCACTTTTTCGCCTAAAAATCGCCTTTTTTGTTCAGAGCAAAACGGTGCGTTTTTACTAGAGACAAGACTTCATGTTTTTTTTGCGTTGTTATATATATACTTTATTGACAACAATAAAAAACTAAACCAAACCGGAGGGAGTAGAGCCGCCATAGAACTAGTTGAAATGGAACATTTAGCACTACGTGGAAGCCTGTCTACCACCAAGTTGTGTGCTTTCGAAATATATCGAATCTAAAAAGTAAAAAAAAAGAGTTTTACTGTATTGAATATGTGTAGTAACAGTTGACCATTCTTCAGACGATGACATTATCTTCACCACTCGAGGACAATCTGTTACAAAAATTATTGTATGAGAAATTGTGGGTCTTCATGCATTTTATAGCCTAAATCAAAACCTCATATTCTGTATGTAAATCGGATAAACTTCTTCGGAGATTCATTGCCTCCATCATCTTCTCACCAAAACCATAGTTCGACAGAACCATTCTTGTCCTAAGAACTTATCTTGTGCCCTCCACCTTCATCAACGAAACAAACTCGAGCTTGTGGAATTGAAAGCCACTCGACTGAGGAGAGAGTGGCTGGATGCCAATCAGAAGTCGTGAGTCGGGCCCATACTGCTCCCTTCTGCTTCCGCCATTCGAAGAATTTTCAGAGAATTACCTATATGGTAGATGGTCTAACAACACTGGATTAAGAAGTGTGAGCTTGGGCATATGTTAAGTTCAGCAGCCCATTAAGTTTCAAACAAAAAATAACGCGGCAGGCCTATCTGGCAACAGCTCTAAATTATAATATAACGAGAAATTACCAATATAACCCTCTCTCTCTACGCGGATCTTAGCTCCTTTCGTTTTCTTCTCTATACCAATCATCTCTCTCTCTCGTTGATCCCTTTCACAACAAAGAAACGTCGCAACCAACACATACAATCCTTCCTCCTGGTTAGTCCCTTCTCAATTTATTTTTTCTTCCACATCGTTACAGTTAGATTGCTATTGTCAGCTTCGATTAGAAATTTGATTTGTTGATCGAGCTTGATTCCTATACCGTCGTTCTTTTTCTGTGTTTGTGATCTGATCTTTTATTGGCTTACATTTTGAAGATCTGACTCGCATTATGGTTGATTTTGATTTCAATCTGGAAAAAAAATTGACTATAGATTTTGTGTGGAGTTGAGGAGAGACATAACAATGTCAAGCGTAGAGGATGTGAAAGAGCAAGGGAACCTCAACAATGACGAAGAAAAGTCAATGCCATCATCACAGCAAGAGGTTTTTAGTTTCCATCACACACACAAACATAAATCATCTAATTAATAATAATGATGTTAATACTTTTTTATATTTTGCAAATTGCATTTGTGTGTGGTAGGAGGCTGCTGTAAAGAACAAGTATGGAGGACTCATGCCAAAGAAACCACCACTCATTTCAAAAGTATGTTAATTATTTTATTCACCTCTAAAGAAATTGTGTGTGTTTGTTTCTGAGATGTGTGATTTTATTCCTATCAGGATCATGAACGAGCATATTTTGACTCAGCTGATTGGGCTCTTGGAAAGGTACAGAATATTCAAAACTTTGATTCCATATTTTTGTTATTTCTTTATTGTTATCAAAAAATATCAGTGTTCTAAAAATCAGTCTAGGCAGCAATTCAAACCTAAACCAAAGGATTTCTTAAAAAAATCGGTCTAGGCGTTCAAAAGATCGTTCTGGACGTCTGACTAATCAAATAATCCTAACTACCGCCTAGCGATTTCTTGAACATTGTCAAATATTATAGATTCTACTATTGTACTGCAACTCATGATTGATGTTTTTAAAACGATTTCTCAAAAAAAAAATCGGTCTAGGCGTTCAAAAAATCAATCTAGACTTCTTACTAATCAATAATCCTAACTAGCGCCTAGCGATTTCTTGAACATTGTGAAATATTATAGATTCTACTATTTTACTGCAACTCTCATGATTGATGTTTTTAAAACAGCAAGGTGTTGCAAAGCCAAAGGGACCTTTAGAAGCTCTTCGTCCCAAGTTACAGGTAAAAACTTGCTTCTACCACGTTTACGCTATATTTCTTTTTTTTACCTCTCTGCGGGCTGTTTCTTATCTTAAGATTTTTGTCCCTCTTCCTACAGCCAACGCAGCAGCAGACGCGTTACAGGAAGTCTCCATGTGCTCCATCCGGTGAAGGTAATTTTTTCATATTCATCTCATCCAATTTAAAGCAAATTAAAGATTTACGGATCCATCTCGTTGCTATGATATTATTGCAGATGGAGCGGCTGCTCAGGGCGAATGAGTTTCCAACAATGAAGAGTAGAGACCAGAGAGAGGAGGAGAGATATGCAAACTCTGGTGTAATAACTTTGTTATAATCAGATATTGTCTGTTGATTTGAAACCACAAATATATTTTTCAATAAATCAACTCTGATCGCATAGCGTCTCCAAGTTGGATACATTGTTATAGGTTAGACCCTGTATGGAATCTTTGGTTATTATTATAGCTTAATAATAATTCAGTGAAGGACCTAAAATATCTAATATATACAGCTTTACTTTCATAGGTTTGAGTAACATTTACATATTCTGTAAGGTAATTGTAACTGCTGATTGAAATACTGATGCTAAGGATGCAATGACATTAGAGTGATAAGGCGAAGTAGCAGACTTCTCCATGCAAATGGAGAAATGTGGTAGTATATTATACTTCTTCCTCCACAAATCATGAAAACTATTCTAAGATAATGATACCTAGATTATATCTTACTAAGGATAAATGAGTTGAGCTGAAATAAATTGTGAAATACTTTAATTCATGAGTTTGAGTTAAACTGAGCAAATTAGCTCACTTTGAAAACTCTAAATATGCTGGTGGTGTCCATAAAAGGAGAATATCTCAAGCAAATTATTTACAGAGATACTAAGTACATAGTGTTAAGCAAATACATGTGTAGTCAGAATTTTTTTTAAAAAATATCCAATCAACTCATTAGACATCACATCATGCATAGTTTGAAAAAGGAATAGCACGTGCGTTAAAACATGTATTTTCCCTTGAATACAAAAAGTCAGCTATTTCATCAACTTTATTGTTAGGCATAGAATTGCTGAATGAAAGCCGCACAATATAACACACATACGTTCGCAGATAATACAAGTAATTAAGATATATAAAATCGATAATATTGCTGTCTACAGACCGTGTGTTCACTGGAACTTCAACACACATGACATCAAGAAAGCGAAATTATAGAAACCGGAAAATAAGGAAGTCGGAGAAGTTTCACCGGAAGATACTTCCAAAACTGTCTCACTAATTGCCGGATTCCACAGTCGGTGATCCGACTTATCTTACGATGTCTTAATCTGCTTAAAAGTCAGCTTTGCAAAACCATCATCACTATTCTTAATTTAATGTATTTATCTTCTGTACATGTTTTGGTAAAGCTTTATGGCCACCCCGAAGGCCGACTTACCAGGAAAGACATATAGATCACTTATATTGTTTTTTTTTCTTATTTCTAACATATGTATATTGCATTCAAACATTCTAGATGATAATTGTAATCAGTTTAAATGCAAATACAAACGTTAAACAATAATCAATAGGTTGAACTTGAAAGAATCGTGATCATGATCTCGGTTTTGTTTCATTGGTTGGCAAAACAATACAGTAAAATAACGTATATCGATGCCCAAATAAAAGATCAGGAGGAATATAAATGTATGGCTCATAAGTTTTAGGATATGTATGTTCTTACATTAATCTTTCTTTAATTATTAGAGTAGTGTTCGATATATATATATATAGCCGAACTTTTCTCCCAAAAAAATTATTTTTTCACTATAAAGTTTAAATTATACTCACCAGAAAATATATTAATAGTTAGCTACAAACATGTATAACTTAAATTTATACAAGCCAAAAATTCTACAGCTACATATATATATATAACGAATGAAGGAGTTAACATTTACCAAAATATTAAAAAATGACGAATGAAAAAGGTTTTGCGTTGAAGAATTAGTTTTATAAAAATAAGGTTTTGCGTTTTTTTTGCTACTACTTTAAGTAAATGGAGTGTTAAGCTTAGGTTGTTTTCGCATTGAACTCCACTTGGAGACCAGTCCACTTTGTTATGGTTCGCTCTAATCCTCTAATTGATATCCACAAACTGTTGACAGAAAAAGGATATCCACAAACCAAAAATGGACGAATCATAATTGACATACACTATGTTTTTATTTCTAAAGGGATTCTAATTTTACTAGAAAGTTGATACCAGTTTTTAATTTTACTTTAAGATAGCTAGTATAATGTTTAGAAATACGTTTAAAAGAATCTAAATGAACCTCCTAAATTATTTGTTAATATTTAGTTACTTTTTAAGAAGTTTATAAACTCAATCCAACTCTTAATACTAAACTATAAACAATAATCATTAAATTTTAAACTCAAATACTATAATATTTTTGATTGGAATATATTTTTGAAAAGTATTATCCAATTAGTAGTATTTTAAGCAAAAAAAAAGTATTTTAAGCAATTTCTTTATTTCTAATTACATATTTCTAATCGATTCATACAGTAGACTTGAACCAAAATTCAAAACTCATACGTAAACAATATTTCAATCACTACATATTAAATCAATCAAGTTCATAGAATGATCAAAGAGAACAAATCCAAAAGGAAATGCTTTTAAAGTCAACGAGCGGACCAGCTCATATCGCACTGATCCAAAACAGCACGCGCTTTCAGAGTTTTGAATATCTCACAAACAACGTCGTTTTATCTAATCCCCACAAACACTAGCAAACACAATAAGCCGGTTTGGCTGACTCACACGTTATTCATTGACTTGTCAACCCCTTCTATAAATAGTACTCTTAAATGAACTAACTCTACTCACTACTAAGACTAAAAACCACACTTGATATTCTCTAGCAAAAGCCCTAACATATAAACATATACCCAAGATGAATTTTGTAAGATCATTGTTCGTTTTCATTACCCTCCTCACTTGTCTAGTCATCTCGGTCCATGGCCAAGCTGCCCCGAGGCCTGGTGGTTCTGGCACGAGGATAGGGTTTTACTCAACCACATGTCCTACCGTCGAAACCATTGTCCGAAACGCCGTGACAGCTGGATTCAGGTCTAACCCTAGAATCGCACCCGGAATACTAAGAATGCATTTCCACGACTGCTTTGTCCAAGGCTGTGAAGGTTCCATCCTTATAACGGGAGCTAACACCGAGAGAACAGCCGTTCCAAACCTCAACCTCCGTGGATTTGAAGTCATAGACAACGCCAAAACCCAGCTCGAAGCTGCGTGTCCTGGAGTCGTCTCTTGTGCTGATATTTTGGCTTTAGCTGCTCGTGACTCCGTTCTCCTCGTAAGTCTTAATTAACTACTTCTTTAAAAAAGAGTCTTGATTAACTGTACTTAGCTACGTTGCATGCATTTATATTATTTTTTTGGTAACATCCAAGTAACGTATTTACGTGCATGGATTCATTTTCATGCAGACAAGAGGAATAAGTTGGCCCGTACCAACCGGACGTAGAGATGGTCGAGTTTCTTCGGCTTCGGACGCTAACAATCTCCCTGGTCCCGGTGATTCCGTCGCCGTTCAACAACAAAAGTTCTCCGCTTTGGGACTCAATACCCGCGAACTTGTTGTCCTCGCCGGTCAGTAGTTTACATTTTACACAATCCAAGACCTATAAATTACCAAGAGTTAACGTTAAGAAACTTTTTCATGTGTCCAATTTTTGGGTAGAAAATTTTATCTTAAAAATATAGAAAATGAAAACCTTTTTCGAAACAATAGAATTTTTTCATTTTTGAAATTTAACAACACCATATAGTAAATCAATTATATAATTTTAACAGGAGGTCACACGATCGGAACAGCGGGATGCGCAACATTCAGGAACAGACTATTCAATAGCACCACAGGCCCTGCGGATCCAACCATCGACCCGACATTTTTGGCGCAGCTTCAGACACAATGTCCCCAAAACGGTGATGCCAGCGTACGCGTTGATCTCGACACCGGAAGTGCAACCACTTTTGACACATCCTATTTCAACAACCTAAGCCGTGGCCGTGGAGTCCTCCAATCCGACCAGGTTCTCTGGACCGACCCAGCAACTAGGCCCATTGTGCAACAGTTGATGAGTCCAAGAAGCACCTTCAACGCTGAGTTTGCCAGGGCAATGGTCAAGATGAGTAATATTGGTGTACTTACGGGGGCTAATGGAGAAATCCGTAGGGTTTGCTCCGCGTTTAATTAAGTAAATGATTAAATCAGTGGTTAGTGATGGATAAACTTTCATGGCTGGCTAAGTACTTGTTTCGAGTGTGGTTTAGTTTCAATAATAAATAAACCAATAGTAAATGACATAAGAAAAAACCCAAAAGTGGGTTGATGAAAAAAATGTATGTAAGGTGTTTGTATTTCTTTTGGCTTTACTTGGTGGAATTAATAAATGGTCACTTCTACACAAATAATTGCATGACTCGTGATGAGTTTGGTTCTACTTTGTCTTCTTATATTTTATTGTTTGCGTTAACCATATAAGTAGACTTCCGAAGGTAATGCTCAAGTACCATAGGTCCATAACTAATGATTTTAAAACTCAGGTTAGATACAACCTAAACAGAAAAAGAAGCTTTATCTAAACTTCAATTTCTCCGAACCAAATGTTCAATTAAATTTCGGAAAAAAATTGTATGGTTCGTATTTGCTGATTTAAAATTTTAGACTATTTATAGATTTGTGCATATCATTCTTACGCATGAGCCATAATAGTCTTCTGTATTATTCCAATTTTATCGGATGTCCCCGAAAGGACTATGAAAACTTAAATTAGTTACAAAATATAATAAATATGGAACAAAATTTACTTTGTTATATTAGTATTGTCTATTTTGCTACACGTTGTCATAGATTTTGAAAGACAACAAATTACCCAAATTAAATCGAAATCCAGACTACCTCATATAATGGCATGTATCGAAAGGTCAAGTTGCATACTCACATTTGATATACTTCAAAATGATGGGTTCTTAAGTTCTTATGCTCATCAAATTTATTAAAATGTGACAGAAGACATAGCTTAATGCGGCTTTTGTGTTAGGACCCAAACTCAATTATAATATATGCTGTTGACAAAATCATTTATCAACTAAAAAATTCTGGTCAAATATTCCCCTCTTATTAAATTGCAAAACACGTTATTCGTCACGATCTTTATAATTTTAGAACCCTAATTATTTGTAGCGTTTTCAAAATTGTATGCGGTAATAATGTGTTTTGTATCAATATTTAAGAGCATCATTATTGCAGGTTTCTTAGAGCGGGTTTCTTAGGAAAATTTAAGAAACCGTTTCTTATATTTCCCTAAGAAACTTGCTCTAAGAAACCTGCAATAATCGTACTTCACATCGGAATATACACATAACTACTATTGCTTCCAATGTACCCCCAAAAAAGAAAACTAGTACCCTTTGCATAACTTCTTCTGACATGCATTGATGCAGCTTATTGCTCTACCGTTGCAAATTTGGTTGCACAAAATACCATTATATTCATGGCGGTGCACGTAACAAACTCGTGAATAAATGTCAAATGATTCGTTAAACTGAAAACCAGTCTTGTCAACGAAAAGTAATAGATATTCATAGTTGATTGGCCAACCAATTATGGATTTATATTTGATTAATATATGGTTGATAAAAATAAAGAATTTCTCTTGCTGACAGAAGAAGTTTAACTTTGTGATTTAATTTACTAATGTAAATAATAAAGCATAATAAGACAATGCAACAACAACAAACAAAAGAGACAAAAATAAGATATATTTAAACAATATTTAACCAGGCAATTTAAGCTTATCTTCATCTTTGTCACTGACATTTTCTTCCCAATGCAATGTTCCAATCAACTTTGGCAATCCTACATAGGCTATTATAGTTAATTAATAAGGTACATGTACACAGTACGCGTATTAAGTTTGACTGTATTATTATGTAAATGCATTAGCTGTATTGATTTAGACCGAGCAAGCAATTCTTTTCACACTTCCTAATTTATTAGACATTCTAACTGACACCTTCTTCACTATATACGTTCACCTTAATTAAATTGTATATGACTGTATTTGTATACTAGTTAGTATAGATTTTAGTGCGGGCATGTTAAGGTAAAAAGAAAAGGTAAGATGGCGTGGTTGAGTCACGAGTCTTGTCGATATTTTGATTCGAAACTAAAACTTCCAAAACATCTTGAGTAGAAGACAACATCCGTGTAAATGGTCTATTATTTCAACGATTCCATTTATATTCTATTGTTTCCTCTTCTTTTAACATTTGTTTTTATTTTTTTCTATTCCTGTTTTGATAGAATAAAATAGAATGCCACAATCCAATCGAGTCATTGATTCTATGAAAGTTCCATATCTCCACCACCACTAAAATACATTATTTTCTCATATTTGATTATAAATATTCAAACTTTGCCATCTGAAATATTATTGATCGATATAAAGGTAAAATTCAGAAACAGGCAAAAATGAATGTTTAGATAAGTTTTCCTGGGCGAAAATGTCGATTTAAAATAATAATTTATATAAAATAAAGTTTGAATTTATGATATAATTAAGAAAACCAACCTTGTAATTACGAATACTCTTGTAAAAAAAAAAGAAAAAAGAAAAACCTTTGCGTAAACTTCCAAATTTTTTTTTGAAGTAATTACTAGAGAAAATCCCTGTCTTATTCACAACACGCTCCTGTTTTTTAATCATCATCTTCAAATGCAACTATGCAAGTAATAATTTCTTTGAAGTATGAATTGTAAGAATTAAAGAACAGATCGTCTAAGACCATGATTAACCTGAAATTGTTATGGTGAGGTTTTTAATGGAAGTTAATAAACTGTTTCTTAAGTTAAGAAACTGTTTCTTAACTTTAAACTAAAAAAATTAAGAACCGATTCTTATACTCCTTATTTAAGAATTGGTTTTTAGTTTTTTTTTAGTTAAAAGTTAAGAAATAATTTCTTAACTTCCACTAAGAACTCTATTATAAGAATCCGAATTAATCATGCTCTAAGTGTCTGAAATAAAAAGAATCATACTGTTTTTAATACAAAACGTAAAAGTACGTAGTATTGTTCCGTAGACAAACATTCGCTAACAAGCAGATTGAAAGAGGTGTCCCACTCTTCTAGTCAAATATTCATAATATTTAATTTAGTTCGTAATTCTCATGCCTTGCGCCTATATTAACGCCTAGTGATTATTAATTAAGCAATGTAATGAGTATATGTATATCAAGATAAAAATAAAAAAGATACATATTATTTTAACTAATTTAGTTTTGAGTAAACACAGATCGTTGATGTATATATTTATATATGTTAAAGATAAATAAACATGTACACAAGCTGTCTGCATTACTGATGTTAATTCTTATGTATCCCCCATAATGTGTATTAATTTCGTTTACTTTAGAAGGAAAAATTTAACGGTATAAAGCCATGCATGCAAAATTATATTTGTTGACTTACTAATTTTACGGTCAAATGTTGAACGCTCGTGATAAAACTCATTGACCACTCTTTTGTTGAGGTTCAACTAATACTAATGTTTTCCCATAATTACTAATTAATAAAGCCATTGGCCATTTGGCCCAAAAAAAAACTAGGTAAAAAAAATCACAAATCTAAAATGTAGGTTTGGTACATACAAAGACCTTATATTCATATATGCTAATATTAATTATAAAAAAATCTGTAATATAAAGATTATAAAATACAATATCGGTAAAACGTAGCTCCAATTAGTTAATGTGTACATAGCCCGGCATTCTTTACTCATTTACAACCACGAATCTATTACACTTTTTCACTATAAATACATAAACCAAAATCTCAAACTATATAACACAACATATCCAAAGTAATAATATGAATTGTGTTCACAAATAGATATTAATCATCTGGTTAATAACTAAGAATAAACTAATATGGCAAGTGTTACTAATTTTAACCCCCACTGCGTCTTCTTACTGTTATTATTTCTCCTAGCCGCAACTGCATCCGCAACCACAAGGACATACACATTCCTCCCAAGGCCAAGGGTCGGGTATTATGGTAGCGCGTGCTGGAATGTAGAATCGATAGTGCGTTCCGTGGTCCAGTCCAACTATTTCACAAATCCAGCCAATGCTCCTGGCATTTTGCGTATGCATTTTCACGATTGTTTCGTTCGTGGCTGCGACGGTTCCATTCTCCTCGACGGACCTAACTCTGAGAGAACGGCGATTCCAAATCAATCATTGAGAGGGTTTAACGTCATCGAAGAAGCTAAGACTCAGCTTGAGATTGCTTGTCCTCGAACAGTCTCCTGTGCTGATATTCTCGCACTAGCTGCTCGTGACTTCGTCGTTCTGGTATAACCTATATTTTTTTTTATATTTTGAAGTCTATCGGTCTATTGATTATAACTTTATGTGACGTATTGGAAATATGCATGTATAGACAGGTGGACCATGGTGGTCAGTTCCATTGGGACGACTTGATGGTAGGGTTTCATTAGCATCGAATGTCGATTTGCCGGAGCCTACAGACTCGGTTACGGTGCAGAAGCAGAGGTTTGCTGCGAAAAATCTTAGCACCCTTGATCTAGTTGTCCTTGCTGGTACGTAAATCAATTAATATTAGGCTTCTGCTAGCTTGTTTCAATACTTGAATGTTTCAGTTTTGTTTATATTTGAAAAAAAAAATATGAATACAAATATAAACACCAATTAAAGCTTTTACATTTACATTTTTTTTTATTTTACGTTTACATTATTGACAAATAATCGAGATGAGTGTCTTAAATCTACATATTCTTTTCTTTTCTTAAAATAATTTAACATTATATATATATGCGTGAAAGTATATATATATATATATATATATATATATATATATATATATAAGTTTCAAAAAAATATCGATCAAAAGTTTCAAATCATCAACATTTACTTATTATAATTATTAAAATTATGTTCCAAAAAAATACATTTACTTATGATTTGTATGAACTTTTTGACCTTGGTTTTATACGTAACTTGTGTCGATATTTTTTTATAATAGCATATGATATATTGGTATGTATTTAACGATATCTCTCAATTTCTTTTATCTTAAGTTAGCTAAAATTCATTCTATAATGTATTACAAATTATACAGTTTGAATATTATCTTGAGATACACTCTAATCACATAGAGGGTTTATGCATAAACAGCCGGACACACGATAGGAACGGTCGGGTGTGGTGTGTTTAGGAACAGGTTCTTCAACTACAACAACACAGGAAGTCCTGACCCAACTATCAACCCAAGTTTCGTCCCTCAGATCCAATCTCAATGTCCTCTCAACGGCAACGCCGCTACTCGTGTCGCGCTGGACATGGGAAGTGAAGGCCAGTTCGACACATCGTACCTTAACAACTTGAGGTTTGGTCGAGGTGTCCTTGAGTCTGATCAGGTCCTATGGAATGATCCCGAGACTCGGCCTATTGTGGAACGGTTGTTAGGACTACGGTTTCCGTTTCTGCTGTTCGGACCCGAGTTTGCTAGGTCAATGTATAAGATGAGTCTGACTGAGGTCAAGACCGGTTTGGATGGGGAGATTCGTAGGGTTTGTTCTGCGATCAATTGATCAAATATAAAGGTCAAGCATTATTATATCAAAATGAATAAATAAAATAGGGAGACTATAAAGTTTCAATAGAGTACTCTCCAGCTTTCTATAAGAATAACTAAGAAGTATACAATAAATAAATGGGGGTAAGCATGTTCTATGATAATTATACGTTTTTAATTACGTCGATGCATGGATATGAGGAAACAATAAGTGTTATAGAATAAAGCCTTTCTTCAAAATAAAAAAGTGTCATAGAATAAAACCAAGCAATGTGCAATTATATATTCTCCATGTACAGTATATATTAGAGTTGAAACACGAATTTTGATTCATTTCTCCTTTTTTTAAAAATGTTATCTCCAATTTAAAATGATGTTGGAGCTGAATATGACTTATGAAAAGATAATAAAAAAATGTGAAAGACAATAAAGATATAAAGAAGCAGTTTGAATTCACTGTGCGAAAATGAATCTAATCATTAGTGGAAAATGATTAAAGGAATAACAATAACATAGTGGTTGACAAGCCCTTTTTCAAAAAACAAAAAAAAACATAGTGGTTGACTTTGGTGATAAAGAAAAAAGCAAGTCAATGATATTATGGCATCGAAGTTATCTTTTGGTGGTTTCATTAAACAAGACATCTCTTGTCAACTAAAGGTTGTATATGCTTTTCTTTCTTCTACCGGCTAACATAACCCCTTCTCCAATTAATATCTTCATACATTTATCATAGTACTTCTAAGACCTTGTTTAGCATTAATATATATATATATATATATATATATATATATATAGGTATGTATCAATTTAGATCTATTGTAACACAAAAATCTATATGTTCATGAGTCTTTTACTTAAAATAGAATTCGACGACAGTTACACCCTTTTCTGCCTGAGTTTGTATAAAATATTTGATTGATAACATTCAAGAGAAATAAGTGTTGAGCTTATGAATGTAATAAAAAGTCGACTAAAAACTCTGCATACTTCGTCAAAAGGATAATGAAACGGGAGAGCAAGATACTGATGTTTAGTGGGTATAGACTTGGTCCTATTCAATATACTGGCCAGGCTCATAACATTTTAAGAAATGTATTATAATAAGGTTTTTTATTTGATTATTATATCTTTCTTTTATAACAAATGCAGAGTTCCGCAGAAAATCCAACTGCAGTTAGTTTGGTTGATTTTAAAACACTGATATATCGATTGACATTTTCATAGAGTTTAAGTTACGTTTTAGACAAAAAGAAATGTAACATGGTTTTATACGCGAGAATTATAATATGTTATCAAGAAAAAATATTCAAGCTGATCGAAGACCACAACTTCGATCTAAAAAATTTGTACAAATCAAGTAAGCATACAAGTTGTTATATAACGGTCACACACGTTTTTTCGTCATCAGGAAAAAAGATTCGTCATCAGAAAATTTACACATAAGCAAGGGCTTTTTGCAAATTTGACTCAAAACTCCAAGTCAAACACAAAACTAACCTCTTCTTTAGACTCATCTTGTTTTTGTCCTATTCACCCCACATCTTCATTTTATTTACGAAAATGCCATTTAAATGTTTTTTGAATTTTTTTTCGAAAATGGCATTTTTACTCTCTCAACCTCATCATCTTCAAGTATTTACAACATTGCCATTGCCATGAATACTCCCAACAACCTTGTACAACCCAACAACCTTGTACAACCAAGG
>CAKOAT010357710.1:0-14430 GCA_932364175.1 Eruca vesicaria subsp. sativa
GGATCTAGTAAAAAGTCTGTTGGGAACATGTTAATGTATGTTCAATCCAAATGGGAACATGTTGATGTGTGTTAAATCCAAAATTTTGAAATACTAGGTTTGATAGGTATTTACGAAAACAAAAAAAAAGTCTAAAACTTGTAACCAAAATTCAACAAAAAATGTCTAAAATATGTTAAAAAAATTTCAACCAAAAACATGTCTAAAACATGTTAAAAGAAGAGAACACATGTTTGAATATTTATACTTAATAGTACTCAAGCTAGTAGTTATATATTTTTTTTTTTTGAATGAATGTAAAATTGTATTCAAACAAAAACCTTTTTGCATCAAGTGCCACAGTGTTTGAAATTACAAAAGAAAGGACAAAACAAAAAACTCCAAACTAATCCTCCATAAGGCCAAACTAACCCAAACTCTTATCACAAAAACCATAAATGCTCCCCCTCAAACTTAACCATGTGAAACAAGTCAAGCTTGAAAGGAGTATAAGAACTTCCTCATTAAAACCTCAATAAAGAAAATCCAAAATGGGACAAAACTTTATTGAGGAAAAAGAGTAAAGTTCTCATACTCACGAGAGCATAAAAGACAGCAAGCAATTCAAACCCCTAATCCAGCAAATAGAAAATTCCGAATCACAGCGCAGGACCAATATGCAGAGAAAACCAAATCAACTCTAATCCAGTAATGAAGAAGTCATCAAACCTTAATTCAGAAAAGACCAACCCATCATTTACCAAGAAACACCGAAGAAATAATAGCTTTCATCAAGGGTTCAGTCTACTTCCAAACCAAGTAATCAGCCCTTTATCATAATGCTTCCCTTTTCCTTTAAGAGATAAAATTTTTAGTCGAACATTTTTATCCCCGTACTTAACCAAGCTAGAAATATCCTTAGGTCCTCACCATGCCTACGAGCATTCCTCTCCCACCAAATCGTATGCATAGTGGCTTGTAGAGTGTATCTGAGAATGTAAGTTAATATGGGAGTCAACCATGTATTTGAGATAATCTCGATCAGATCTCTCCAGTTTGCAGTGTACATGTTCTTCATAAGACCTTCAACAGAGCATCTCCAAACCTGCCCCACATACCTACAACCAAAGAAAAGGTGAGCACAAGATTCTGGCTCTTCATTACAGAGGACACAAGTGATGCTTATAGCATTATTCCATTGATGCATTCGATCTGCAGTTTGCAACCTTCCTTTTAAAGCTAACCACAGCATAAACAAATATTTGGGAGTAGACTGGGAGAACCAGACACCCTTGCTCCAATCACAGTTAGGCTTAGTGTCATGAATTTGGTTCCAAGTTGCACTTGTCGAAAACTTATTCATAAACTTGCCATCAGCTTGTTTCCATAAAACCAGATCATCACCCTGTTGTTCTCCAAGATCTCTAATTTCATTTTCTATCTGATTCAGAATGTCTACTCTGTGCTTTCTCCTTTGCCTTCTATTTCTCTTAGCCTCAGCAACAGAATAGTGATCAGGAATACCCAAATCAGCCGGTCCTCTTTCACCCAAAATTTCTTTAAGAATACCAAATTTGCTCCATCTATCATACCAAAAGGAGGTATGATTCCCATTCCTTATTTCCTTCCTGAGGAACTGTTTAGCAATATCTCTTACCTTAAGTAACTTCTTCCAGACCCAGGATCCTAAACTGGTATTATCCTTAATTGACCAAAAGGAATTTTTCCGAATCAGATAACACTGAATCCATCTTACCCAAAGAGAAGATTCTGACATCAATCTCCAAATAAGCTTCAAGCCATAAACTTTGTTAATATCCTTCAGAGAGCGAAGTTCTAAACCTCCTTTATTCTTTGGTGAGCTAATGTCTTTCCAGCTCACTTTTTCTTTAGTGGTCTTAAGGTCAGGACCTGACCATAGGAACGCGGAACAAAGACCCTCAATTCCTTTAAACAACTTCCTGGGAGTCTGAAGGCAGCCATCCAGAAATTTGCCAAGCTTGTAATGACTGAACTTATGATGTGTAAACGTCCAGAATGAGATAATAACATTCCTGTCCAAGAGCTGAGAGTCTTTCTGATTTTCTCAACAAGAGGCAAGTAGTCAGTCGCAGTCATGCGCTATGAAAGAAGGGGTAAGCCTAAATAACGGACTGGAAGCCTGCCCGAAGAGAAAGGAAAAGTCGCAATAATATCCTCCTTAATACTCTCTGATATACCTGCAGTGTAAAGAGTAGATTTTTCTAGGATTATTCTGAGACCAGAACTCCCTGCAAATTCAGTGAAAACCTTGAGAACACCTTCTACAGATCTTTTTGTTCCATCAATAAAAAACCAACAAATCATCTGCAAAGCATAAATGTGAGAGCAAGATGTTCTTGCATTTAGGATGATACCCAATTTGCTTTCTTTCCATAGCCTTATCAAGCATACCAGAGAGAACATTTATACAAATGACGAGCAGGTAGGGGGACAACGCACATCCTTGCCTCAAACCCCTTTTGCTCTGAAAAAATCCTGCAAGTTCACCATTTACCTGAACAGAAAAAGAAGCTATACAGACGCACAATTCGATCCAGTGAATAAACTCCTCAGGCATATTTAAAGCCTTCAACATATTTAATAGAAAAGGCCAGTGAACTGAATCAAACGCTTTAGCTATGNGTAGGGGGACAACGCACATCCTTGCCTCAAACCCCTTTTGCTCTGAAAAAATCCTGCAAGTTCACCATTTACCTGAACAGAAAAAGAAGCTATACAGACGCACAATTCGATCCAGTGAATAAACTCCTCAGGCATATTTAAAGCCTTCAACATATTTAATAGAAAAGGCCAGTGAACTGAATCAAACGCTTTAGCTATGTCAATTTTCATTGTCTGGGAGAAACATCTTCTTTGTGATATTCTTTGACAATCTATGTTGCCAAAAGCAAGTTCTCAACCAGAAGCCTGTCTTTGATGAAGGCAGATTGATTACAAGAGATACAATTTGGGAGTGTACCTTTCAACATGTTGGCTATGATCTTTGAGATTACTTTGTATAAAACATTACAGCACGAAATCGGCCTGTAATCTCGCATCTCTTGAGCATTATCCTTCTTAGGAATAAGAGCCATAATCGTTGAGTTTAACCCCTTCGGAAGGAAACCCTTGCAGAAAAAAGATTGAACAGCAACCGTGAGATCCTTCCCAATGATACTCCAGGTAGCTTTGAAAAATTTTGTAGTATATCCGTCTGGACCCGGAGATTTGTTACTAGGCAATTTGAAAACCACCTCTTTTATTTCCTCTTCAGTTACATGTTTAACCAGCCTTGTTCTTTCTTCATCACTGCATCGAAAAGAAAGAATATCCTGAATCTCCTCCACATTTTTTTCTTTCACATCAGTCGGCTCCCTAGTAAGAAACTCTTTAAAGAATCTTTCTGCTTCCTTCTTAATTTCATCTTGAGTGGATACTAAACTGCCATCAGGCCGTTTTATTTCTCTGATAGCATTCCTTGTTTCTCTAAGCTTAGCAGCATTATGGAAAGCCTTGTTGTTTCTATCCCCCACTTGCAACCAATGTAATTTTGATCTTTGCTTCAGCACTTTTTCTTCTATTTCAGAGATTCTCTGCCATCTTGCAACCGCCTCATGCTCTGTTTGAATATTTTCCAACGAAGGATTTATCATCATTTTCTCTTGTTTCTCACAAAGATCTTTATAAGCATCCTTTACCTTCTTAGTTAAAGCACCAACTTGTCCTTACTTAAAGATCTGATATGAGGTTTCAAATTTTTAAGATACTTCGAGAATCTGTAGAGAGCAGAAGTTGATTGGTAGAGCGGTTGAGTATCCTTCCAGTAATTAGCACCAATCTCCATGAATTCCTGAGTTTCAGCAACCACATTGGTCAATTTAAAAGGTTTACGTACTAACCACCTCCACAGCTAGATGAAATCTTCCTCTTAAATAATCAGAGACTCCCCCTGCTTCAAAGACCCCGTAGGCTTGAGTACGCTTGTTCAGCCATGTTTCATTCACCAATATTCGATCTAAATTTTTACAGATAGTCCCTTCTTCTCTCTTGTTACACCATGTGAACTTCGGACACTGATACCTCATATCCACAAGACGGCAGTGTTGAATTACACTTTCAAAATCTCGCATACCAGCCGTAATTAAACCAGAATCCTGATAGGTAGAATGCTCATCTCCATCCAGAACCTCATTAAAGTTACCCATAATTATCCAATCTTTATTTCTAAACATTCTTGAATCATGATGAGTCTTAATATCACTCCACAGATTTTTTCCGTTCTTCTGCAGAATTTTCACCGTAAACAAAGGAGCAGAAGAACTCCTCCTCCTCACCCTCTAAAAGAACCGACACAGTAACAATTTGATCAGTTTTAAATATCGGAGTCACCCTGACATGATGACCCCAAAGAACCCAGATTCTACCTTTCCTGCTGAATTCATAATTATTTATAAAATACCAACCCTGAAACACTGAAGCAACAATACGAACTGACTTAGTTTCTCTGACTCTCGTTGTCAAAAGACCACCAAACTGTAACCCCTTATTCTGAATCCATTGACTAACAACTCTTTGTTTAGAAATTTTATTAAAACCTCTCACGTTCCAGAAGAATCATGTCATTGATGAGAGTTTTTGTTACTTCTTTTACCCAGAATCCCAGGCTCCGGAGGAATTTCTTTGTGTAGTGTCTTTGATCTTCTCGGTAGAGAAGGTCTGATCTTAACAGCACTAGCCAAATCAGGCCAATGTTCTTGAGTATTTTGTAGACCAGCAATACCCTTAACCAGTTGTTTCTCAATCACGTTGCCAACTAATTTCTCATCATCATTATTCTTTCCCTCCATATTTCCTTCTATATCTCCATTCTNGGAATTTCTTTGTGTAGTGTCTTTGATCTTCTCGGTAGAGAAGGTCTGATCTTAACAGCACTAGCCAAATCAGGCCAATGTTCTTGAGTATTTTGTAGACCAGCAATACCCTTAACCAGTTGTTTCTCAATCACGTTGCCAACTAATTTCTCATCATCATTATTCTTTCCCTCCATATTTCCTTCTATATCTCCATTCTATTTATCATTAATTCCTTCTACACCTCCCTCCTCTTTATTATTTTCCCTTTGATATTTTCCTTCAACAACTTCTTCTTGTATGCTCAATATCTCTTCTGTCTCAATAACGTTTATCATATCTCCTCTTTCATCCACTTCAAGAAGAGGTGAGTATCTAGAAGGAGTTAAGATTTTCACTTGGTCATACTTTGGTGTGTGCGGGTTCGATGTTTTCCCTGAAGCACCTAGCCATTCACTTTCTTCGATCTCTTGACTGTCCATCCCCCCCATTTACAATCCATTTTTTCCATTAGTTTCCTCATTATCCTTTCCACCTATGCCTGCAGTTTCTATACCCGACTCCATGTCTTTTCCTATAATCTCATCACTTTTTTCAGATTTGTTGATTTCTCCAATCCATCTTCCTTATTCATGGCACAAACTTTAGCAATGTGTCCCCATTTTCCACATGTTTGGCACCTAAGAGGAAGTCTCGGATATATTAACTCCACCAATGATGATTGACCATTCTTTGTGAAGTTTATTTTATCTGGCAACTTCTTCGACAGATCAACGTTATCAAAGACCTTCGCCAGTTTGAAGTTCGAACAGGAAGCAGTTTCTGGATGAAGCCTAACCGGGAACCCCGCAGCGCTTGTGATGAAGCTCAAGCCTTCCCATGAGAACATATTCATTGGAACATTTTTTAGATAAACCCACGTTGGTATTGCCTTGATCTCAGGCTTCTCCTTCAGCTCCTCTGGTGTCTACTTTGTCACGACCAGTGGTATGTTTCCAATGTCCACATACCTCTTCTTAGAATTCTAGCACGCATCTCTGGCTTTGGAACTCTGAATTTCATTGTTGTATCATCTACAATGTGAACATCAATTTGTTTTGACTCTCCTTGTGACAAGATTCTATTCACAATAGAGTGAACTCTAGCAACATGGGGAGCTGTATCCAGAAATTTTCCGATCAAGAAATCCGCCCATAAGAGATTTGCCTTGTCGATTACCTCATTTGGTTTCTCCACAACCTTCTCTCCCTCCCTTTCAGTGATCGTGAGATCATATTTCTTCAGCACTTTCTTCTCTGTAGCAACTTCGACCCATGAATAGCCTCCTTTATCGGATCCCCCTGGGTGGTTCTCCAATCATTGTTTCTCCATATCCTTTCCAGATCCAGAATCCTCCGTTTTGTTTCCCAAAATCTGACCCTCCGTTTTGTTTCCCAAAATCTGACCCTCCACCAGCTTCGTCCCTTCCGTAATCTCCTTTTCCGTCGACTCAGAGTCATTCAAACCTTTTCCCGATCCTACGTCCTCGCTAAGCGTTACCCAATTCACCTTAATCTCCACCGGAGATCTCGGTGATCCCGGCGAAACCGCTGAATCCATGCCCGAAAGTGTTGAATCGCCAATCGCCTGAATAATCGCCTTTCACAAAAACGATGCGTTTAGTTTTGACTTGTTGTGGTCACTTGTTTTGTTGAAATTACAATATTTCCTTCTTCATAGTAATACTTTTGCAAATTACAATATTTTTTAGTAATATCACATCAAAAATTAAATTTTAGACAGTTTTATATTATATATAATACATTGGCAAAACAAAAATCAATAATATGTATTTTCTATTATTCATCTCATTATGACTTTTCCATCAAGATGTTAGTATAGAAGTATAAGGATATTTTCTTATGGAAATGAGAAATTTTCAATTAATTTGAGAAATTAAGAGTTTTAATATGTCTAGTTTGACAATAAACACATATATGGATGTAAAATTGTATAATATATGAGATATATCATCTAAAATAATTAATAAGACGATAAGTAAGGTTCTTCGAAATATGTTCAATACATAGTAGTTCCAAGGTATTTCCAAAGTAGTTCAAGATAGTTTAAGATAGTTCCTAGTAGTTCATATTAGACATAATAGTTCCAAATAGTTCATAGTAGTTCTCAATACACATAATAGTACGAAGTATTACTTAGTAGTTCCAAGTAGAAAAACTATCTTTTCGCCGCATCCACTTCAACATAACTTACTGAGTCAGGATTTTTCAACTGAAGCATGTACATATAAAAGTGTATCATAGAAAAACTCTCTTACGTGGTACCTCACACTTTATTAGCAGCCATTCTTTTTCCTTTCCATGATGTGGCATATGATACATTAACACCAACCTTGTGGGTAACCATACTGATCAGATCACTTGGAGTTGGTGTGACCACGCCATCCATCTCTTCTTTCGCAGTTGCATCTTCCTCAGTTCCATCTTTCTCAGTTCCATCTTCTTCAGTCACATAGTCCTCAGTTTCATATTCCTCAGTTTCATCTGTATCAGCTCCCCTCTATTAGAAAGACCAACATAGCTACCAGTTTTACCATCCTCTCGTGAAAGTGGCAGACCATCTGTATCATCTATGTCATTGTTAATCTCCACATGTAGAACTTCTACATTTCTCATTATTCACTTGCATTAGATAACCCAAAATATCTTCATCACACCAAATATATGAAGGCTTGTACGAATACAATACCATTGAAAAGTAACTGATCTTCACCATCCCATCTCCATATGCCTTAATTTTTTTTCATATACGCTCAACCAATCAAGAATACATAACCTTTTCCACTGATGTCTTCATCACTAGTGTGTGATTCATTTCTCCTGAGATCCATCTTATCTCAGCCTCATCTTTGATGTAACTTCCCCCTTAGTCAAAACATATGATCGTAATAGGAGATGCCATAGGTTTCCTGAAATTTTAGAATTATGATTAGTTTTAACAATTTAAAGAATCAAGGTTGTTCAAGAACTTTGATACATATTCGATCCAATAATACTAGTAAAACACGTTTCGAATTTAGTAATACTAGCTATTAATTCCAGTAGTTCTTTGAAATTTATGTTTTCCGCAATTTAATCCTTTTAACTAACCACAAGGGTGTTATACAACTCAACCATATCGTCTACCAAGATTGTAATGTATAAGTTTCCTTCAAAATAGTTTAAAATAAGCAAAAATATACAAATTAGTTCTTCAACATCGTTTTCGTATTTATTTTATACCAATATACCTACAACTTTAGTTTTTCATCAATTTAGGTATTTTTAAACGACCACGAACGTGTTACACAACATATTATCATCTAACACCATTTTAATATTTTTCAATTCAAAACGGTGTTAAATATAGAAAAAATATACATAATCTTCCTTAAACGACATTCATATATTTGTTTAACCCCCCCCCCTCCACCATTTTAAGAGTAATCTTTGATATATTGTGTAACTCATACACTATAAGAAAACATGCTTATAGCGAGGAAGTATTACGACAAAAAATATTCCTCGTAAAGGTACGAGTAGCTAACTAGGACCTTACGACGAAGTGAAAGAACTCAAAAATTTCCCGTAGTGAAACTGTATGTAAACATTAAGTAAACAACGGTTTTACACCATAGTACTATATTTTATTTTAACATGGAGAGAGTTATCGTGAAAATGAAGCTAGTAGTAGTAATAGTAATTTTCAGGATGCTGGTAATAGTACAGAACCGAATCATTTGCATAATGAATATAGTTACCATCAGGAGGAACAAATGGTAGATCATGATAGGGTTTACGACATGATTACTGATGCATTTTTAGAAACTACTACGACAATAGCTGATAAAACTGGAAATGTTGAAGAACCTAATTTGGATGCAAAAAAAAGTTTTATCTGCTAGATGCTGCAAATCAACCAATCTACCCTTGGTTTTGAGAAGGCCTCTCTAAATTGTCTCTAGCAGCTAGGATGATGAATATTAAAACGGATCATAATTTATCTGAGTATTCTATGGATGCATGGTCCGAGTTGTTTAAAGAGTATTTTCCAGATGAAAATGTCTCAGCTAAATCTTATAACGAGATTCTGAAAGTGGTATATAGTTTGGGATGCCTACGGAGATGATAGATGTTTGCATCATCAACTGCATGATCTACTGGAGAGACGCTAAGAAGCTAAGAAAGTGTCGATTCTGCAAGAAGCCACAATTCAAATCACAAGGACGTGGGAGGAATATGGTACTGTACCAAAGGATGTGGCCCTTACCGACTATAGATAGGTTGAAAAGATTATATAAATCTGAAAGGATTGACAGAGCGATGAGGTGGCATGGTGAACATGTCCGGAGGGATGACGAGAGCGCTCATCCACAAGATGTAAGAGCGTGGAAACATTTTAATAAGGTACACCCAAATTTTGCTAAAAATACTCGGAATGTGTATCTTTGGTTATTCACAGGCGAATTTAGTTTATTTGGAATGTTTGGGAGACAATGTTCTTTGTAGCCAATCACTCTTACGCCGTACAACCTACCTCCGAAGATGTGTATGGAATAAAATTCTATATTCCTGACCATATTAGTCCTGGTCCAAAGCATGTAAAACGGTCGTTAGATGTTTTTCTTCAACCATTAATACAAGAGCTGAAGGACTTGTGGTCAGAAGGGATGAGACCGTATGATTGTTCCATGAAATTTTTTTTTACGATGCGAGCAGTTTTGTTGTGGACGACAAGTGCTTTTTTGCTTATGAATGTTGTATGGATGGGATAGTAAGAATAGATTTTTGGGAAATTTTCCACTAAAAACAAAAAAAAAGTTAAGTATTGTCCCCTTAGAATAAAAACTTAAATCAATGTCCCGGTGGTATAAAACATTAATGAAAATTCAATTTAGTCCTCACTAATTATTTTTAAAATATAATTAGAATTTGCTTAGAAAGAAAATTAATTAAATTAATGTTTTTTATTAGGTGGTGCAATCCTGACCAGACTCAACATGAAGGATTCAAATATCAACAATGAACCAGTTAGGAGAGTGATCAAGACACAATATAATGGGCTGTTTAGAAGCTTCACTGATCTGATACGAGATATATTGGATAGAGATAAGACAAAGGCTACTTTTGGTGCACCGTTTGGTACACTTGGTAAGGCTTTGAATCAGCATAGAAGACATGAGATTAATCAAGAGAGACGTCCAGCTAGCAAGCAACACGTAGAGATTGGACAAAGATGGCTTTTGCATCATAGTTCAAAGGAGCAGAGTGTTACATGGATCAAGAAGGACCTCCTTGTGTGCAAAGTGGATCAGGAGGGTGTCATCGACGTGTTGGGACTTAACATTGACTTGCCTAAGAACTTGTTAGCTGAAGATGGGTCTTTTAAGGCCAAGAAGTGAACAGATCGGCCAACTTGGTTTAAGTTGGTCGGTTTACTCAATTTAGGTGTATTTCTGATTACTTGTAATTTTAAACCAATTAGGATTAAGATTTGGTTTTCATAAACCAATTAGAAATAGGTTTTGGTTTTGGTTTTCCTTTTAAGATTGAGGTTAGGTGCTTTCTAGTTAGGGTTTTCTACATGTCTTTTATATAAGCCAAAAGATGCACATATTGTAACTTACACATTCTTTTAATAAAACCAGAGCTTTTGGATTAACAAACTCATCTCTTGGGAGACCTCCCTTCATTGTTCACGTGATGAACAAGATCTTTGTCACAAAAGGTAGCGTCAGCTTCCGTAATTCATCCTAGACATGAAGTAGGGTTATCATGTGTCTCTGAAGACGCTAAACAACTCTAGAGCATTCCATAGCTCTATGGTGAAGAACACACGAACGTCCTGGAGTTTCTCAGGCTCAAGGATCCACCCATCATCCCTCTAGTGTAAATGGGACGATTTAGCCTATCCCGGATGAATCGCTGGAAACGCGTGAATTGGCAGGAGACCGTGACGATTTAGCATATCCCGGATGGTTAATCGAAAAAAAGCTCTTGTTTTATAGATTTTGAGTCCTAAATCATATGACAAAATACAGATATGTTAAAACTAGGTTGAAATCCACAAGATCAACTAAAAAAAAGATGAAATCGCAAGAAAAAAAAGAGAGAAGAAATGGCTGTGGATTCGCAAAACTCTGGGGTTGAGGATGAGGATGTTTTCTAGGGGTAGACACAAACTAAGTACTTACAATTTTTGACTTATTTGGTACTTGAATTGGCTTGTTCGAGTAACGGAATTTTGTACTCGTACTTGGTTTATTAAAAATGAGTACTTCCACTTTCAAGTACAGTGAAACCTTTATAAACTAATAATGTGTTGACTACACTAAAATTATAATTTTGTTAATTTATAGAGATTATTAATTTATTTGTATACTAATTGATCCAAAACTCAATTTGAGATTATAAAATTATATTATTTTATAGAGAATTTTAATATATAAATATATAGAGTATTAATTTAAAGAGGTTGTAATGTACTTGCTAAAAAATGATATACTTGCAAATACTTATTCCGTTTTACTACTTGTTACTTTTGAACTAGTTTATAAATTATTATATAATTATTTGTAAGTTATTTAATAATAATTTATTATTTTTTGGCAACTTAAACCTTACAGATGAATTTAAGAAAAATTTAGTAAGTTATAATTATTCTCCAAACAATTTTTAATAAATAATATATCTTTACTTTTCATATGTTTTAAATTGATATATGATAAATATAAAATATAAAAACTCTAAAATATTTATATAATATATCACTTTTAATTTATTTATCGTACAAACAAATAATTTGATTGTAATTTTGAGATTTTTTAATCCAAAAATAAAAACAGGTAATAAATCAAGTAATAAGTTACAAGTACCAAACCAACAACGCCAAGTAGGGGTGGGCAGAAACCAAATATTTGTCATTTTTGGCTTACTTGGTACTTGGATTTTTTGAGTAGCGAAATTTTGTACTCATACTTGGTTTATTAGAAACGAGTACTTACACTTTCAAGTACTTGCTAAAAAAATGATATACTTGCAAGTACTTATTCTGTTTTACTACTTGTTATTTTCGAACTAGTTTATAAATTGTTATATAATTATTTGTAAGTTATTTAATAATAATTTATTAATTTTAGCTACTTAAACCTTACAGATGAATTAAAAAAAAATAGTTAGTTATAATATTTCTTTAATCAATTTTTTAAGAAAGAATATTTCCTTACTTTTCATATGTTTTAAGTTGATATATGCTAAATATAAAATTAAAAACTCTAAAATATTTATATAATATATCACTTTAATTCATTTATTGTATAAACATGTAATTTGATTATATTTTGGAGATTTTCTTATCAAAAATAAAAATAGATAATAAATCAAGTAATAAGTTATAAGTACTAAACTAACAACGGCAAATTGTTTTCGTCATTGCATACCCATTAAACTTAATGCGAAAAACCATATAAGTTCTCACTACGTCACTCAAACATGTTAACTTGTCGAGTATCCGCTATTCCCACGAACTTAGATAAAATATATAATTTAAGAATGGGAAAATTGTCATTTAAATCACCAACTTTCAAATTTGGTTGAAATAAAGCACCAACTTTCTTATAAGCCAAAAAAACACTCAATTTTTGTTGACAAGCCATTTTAGTCACAAACTTTCGTCAACTATACCAATTTAGTCATATCGTCAGTCAACAGTTATAGTTGACTAACGGTATGCCTAAAATTGATTTTAAAGTTGGTGTTTTTTTGGCACAAATATAAATCAACAACTTTTCAAAATATTAGCTTTTAAATTTTGAAAGTTTTAATAACTATAACACTAAAAAATAAAATTGTAAATAAAAAATAAATTCCATTCAAAAATATAAACATAACTCAATGTAAAATTATTAATTAACATATCCTTAATTGGGCATTTTAGTTAAAAAATGATTATGATTTTTTAATTATTTACGATTAATTTTTAAAAACTATTTGTATAATCGTACATGTATTATGTTTTATAATTTTATTGTCAAAAATTTGTTAGTAAAATATTACTTCAATTCTTGATTTTTTTAAACAAAATGAGTTATCGGATAACAAAAAAAGTTATCTATTTTGGTGAAACTTATTATTTTTTTAATGCAGAAAGCCTCTTGTAAAATATTTATAGAAATATATAGATTTGTTTGAAGATCTTTATTATAAACTTAAAAGAATCATGAATAATTCGTTAATCGATAATTTTTTTATTTAAGAAACAAGAGTTGAATTAATATTTCATCAACAAAACTTTTGAAAATAAAATTATAAAACATAATTCAAATAGGATTATATAAATATTTAAAAACATTAAACGTAAATAATTAAAATATTCTTATCATTTTATAACTAAGATACTCAATTAATGTATGTTAACTAATTATTTTACATTGAGTTTTGTTTATATTTTTTCTTGGATTTCTTATTTATAGTTTTATTTATTAGTGCTTCATCTATAAAAATATTTTCAATATTTAAAATATATCCAATATTGTAAAAAAAAATATTGATTTATATTTGTGCCAAAAAAACATCAACTTTGAAAGCCATTTTAGGCCTACCGTTAGTCAACTATAACTGTTGACTAACGATATGCCTAAATTGGTATAGTCGATGAAAATTTGTGATTAAAATGGCTTGTCGATAAAAGTTGAGTGTTTTTTTGGCTTATGAGAAAGTTGGTGCTTTATTTCAACCAAATTTGAAAGTTGGTGACTTAAATGACAATTTTCCCATTTAAGAATGTATATTCTTCCAAGGTAGATACATGATTATTTTTTTATGTTTTATGTTCTATTACAACTTGAGAACATAGAAGGAAATACATATTCTTTATTCTAGCTCAGTAGATGTAAATGTTTTGGTGTATTATGTATTCTATGTCCTTTAGTTCAATGTGTTGTTAGTAGATTGCATACTCTAAATCATTGTAGATGATAGATCTAGTTGACTAACCAATTTACTATATTTTTGAATTTATTATTCCAAACATTTTTTCTATCCAAAAATATTTTTCATATATGCACATGCTTATCTACTTCATATTTTATATTTTGCCTTATAAAAATTTATTGATATAAAGTTTTATATATAAAAAAGGTAGTGAAATCCAAAAATGATAAAATTTGATTTTGTTCTAGGACAATACTTTACTTTAGTTGTCCCTTTTTTCATATTTCCCTAGAATTTATGGAAGTTGATTAAATTTGCCAAAAGAGGACCGAAAAACATAACTATTGTCCCCTTAGAATAAAATCAAATTTTGGTACTTTTGGACCTTCACTACCCTTTTTGTATATAAAAATTGTTGGTGTCGAAAACCGTAATCTCGAAATCAACGTCTGCGATAGCTTCTGTAAAAGATGGAACCATTATTTTCCGCAAAGTCATTTTATAAAATGACTTTGTACCGTTTTATAAAACTCGAGAGATCATTTTATAAAACTCGAGAGATCGTTTTATAAAAACTCGAAGATCGTTTTATAAAAACTCGAAGATCGTTT
>CAKOAT010357821.1:0-12876 GCA_932364175.1 Eruca vesicaria subsp. sativa
TTGAGACAAGATTCACACTAGACCCAGAGTCACAAAGAGATTCCTTAAATTCTACTCCAGCAATGGAACATGGAAAAATAAATTTACCAGGGTCAGCAACCTTAGGCAAAACCTTCAGTGATGGCGTGGTCATTGCCTTGGTATAGAGGGCTTTAATTTCCTCTTGAGTCTCTCTAGTGTATGTGAAGAACGAATGCAACGGCCGGATCTGCCGAGCATCTTCGAATGAGAGTTCTTTAGGAAGCTTCCTCACCATCTTATTAAAGCATTCCAGCTCCTCTGCACTAATGGGATCGCTCAGATGTCTAGGTGGAATAGGATATGGGACCTTAGGAACATAGAATCGAAGTGGTGAAGTCTCAGCAGGTTTGTCAGGAGCAGTCGTTCTGGAGCTAGCAGACTGCTTTGTCTTCTCTTCTGCGCCCAGAATAGTCTCTGCAAACGGTTGCTCTATTGCATTACAGTGTTCCGCCCTAGGATTTTTATCAGTTTTTCCAGGGAGCGTCCCTTGTTGCCTCTTGACACTCTCAGCTGTTTGAGCAAGCTGAACATCAATCCTCCTTATGTGGCTGCTCACAGTATCATATTTTGTATTCAGCTCAGTGAACATGTTGTCCATTCTGGTGTTGATCTCTGAGGTAACCTGGTGCAGTGCCTTTCCCTGAATTTGCTGTCCCTGCAACAGTTGCTGCATCATCATACCCAAACCTTGCAGCTCATCTTGCGGACCACTGGTAGTAGCTGGAGCAGCCTGTTGGTTGCTCTGCGACTGTTGCTGGTGCTGATTCTGATTATAACCCACAAACCGGTCATGTGCCTGACTGAAAACAAATGTTTTACCCTGAAAATTCTGAGGGAAGCCTTGCTGATACCTCATACCATGTGCCTGGTTGTTCTGTGCATACCCCTGTCCGTTGATGTAGCTGATCTCCTGCTGATTGTTCCCTTTCTTTCCAGCCTCATGAGCAACCTCGTGACTGTTCTGAATCTGCTCACTCGTAGCTTCCTCCATGATGTAGACTTGCCCTTGGTTGTTCTTCAGTAGCAGATCAACCTTAGCTGACAGCTCATCAATCTTCTGGGTGCCAACACTGTTCACTTCTTTGGAGCGATCGATCTCCTGGATCCTATTGGCTGAACTAGCAGCCATGTTCTCAATCAGCTCAAACGCTCCATCAGTGGTCTGAGTCATGAAGTCTCCATTGCTCGCAGAATTCATAACACTTCGGTATTCCCAATCCACACCATCATAGAAGATTCCTAGGATGTGGTCATTATCAAACCCGTGATGTGGACACTCTCTGAGGGTGTCATTGAACCGTTCCCATGCTTCATTGAATGGCTCATTAGCAAGTTGCTTGAAAGATGAGATCTTGTTCCTGAGAGTAGCCGTTTTTGCCTTTGTGTAGAAATGGCCCAGAAAAGCCGCTCTGACCTGTTCCCAAGTAGTGAGGGAACCTGTAGGAAGTGACTTAAGCCATCTTGAAGCCTTGCCCTCTAGAGAAAACGGGAACAACATGCACTTGATGAAGTCAGGTGGAACACCGTTTGCACGAGTGAATCTGCAGATCTGTTCAAAAGCCTCGATGTGTTCCATAGGTATCTCAGCTGGTAACCCATGGAACGTCTTTCTCTGTACCAGGTTGATCATGGCAGGTTTGCTCTCAAAGTCTTGCCTGGTACATGGCAGTGGAGCAATGGCAGAGCGCGTAGCAGGGATGTTACGCGGTAGGTTTCTCTGCCCGATCGGAGCAGTTTGCTCCGGCCGTTCCAGCTGCGCGAGAGCAGCCTGTTGAGCAGCATCCTGCTGAGCTTGGATGGTCTGCTGCATCTGAAGCATCTGTTGTTGCATCTGTTGCAACGCAGCAGCGAGTTGTTCTGGAGTGCCGTAGTCGCCCATTGTGGCTATGTTCGGCCTTTGTTGTTGTCGATTGATTCTTTCTAACCTTGCTAGCTCCTGGTTGCTAAGTGTGACTAAATCTCCTTGTGCGTTGCTTCGAGTATGTCTACTGGTCATGCACCTGAAACATTAGCTGCAGCAAATAAGATAAGGCAAGTTAGAAGTTTTAGACTAAATAAATAACCAAAAAATAAAGGTAAAAAGATGATCCCCGGCAACGGCGCCAAATTTGATATGCTCAAATTAACCTTCAAGCTACTCTCTCAAATAAGAGGTTCGGTGTAGTACTTGAGGATCGAATCCAAAGAGACCAAATATTACACTTTATTTTTATAGGATCAAAATTAAGCTAAAACAATATGGGGTTTTTAAAATTAAGAAAACGTAGAAAGCAAGTAACAAGTTGGTTTGGTTTCAGATTAAAGAGAATGCTAGCCTAGGGTGAAGGATTGGGTATCAAACGATCATGAGCCAAACATCTATTCAAGGTTTTATTAAGCACAAGTCTAGAACTCAAAAGACAAATAAAGATTGACCCACTCTCGTGGTATCTCCCCTTGTGACAATCAGCCTTAATACCTAAACTCTCGTTTGGACTAAAACATGAAAGCAAACATTAAGATCAGATTCGATAAGTTCACAGCACACCCTAACATCTACTTTCGCTGGTTAGGGACGAACTGCCCATTCAAGTTATTTCTAGCAACCTAAAACACTTTTGATAAATAGATTAAACCTAGAATCAGGCACTAAGTAGCTAGTTTAATGCAAGCAATAAGTATGAACATGAATGGAGACAATCAAATAATGAACCTTATTTGTATTTAGCTCATGGATCTAAACACCCTAACACCCTAGACTAAGCAAGCTGACTACTCAGCCATGAACAGAGAAAACACAGAGATTAGAGATGAAGAAAACATGTCTGAATCAATAAATAATAAGTAAGAGGGTTTAGAAATCTTCTCCAAAGGTTGTAGAGATCCTTCTCCCTCAAAATTACAAAGTATTGAAATCACAATAATCCAAAAGCTCTAGAGTTATTTCTCTGGTAAAGAGTAGCGTAATAGATTGTAGAAAATAGGAAAAGAAGATATATGGAGGCTGCTGGCGGCTGGGAGAGAAAAATAGGAGAATTAGGGCAAATCCCGAAATATGTTGTAATTTCCTTAAAATTCTCGCGCCGCATGAACAGGCTGTTCCGCGAGACTGTTCCGCGAGACTGTTTTGCGTGAAAATTCCCAAATTGCACTCTTTTTCTCCAACTGGTCCATCTTCCATCCAAAGCAACTCTATACCTGTAATGACTTAAAAAGGACTAAAAATACTCGATAAAGACTCAAAAACACTTTAGAAAACATTGTTAGAATATGCTAAAAACACCATATATCAGTGACACCGACAGGATCGGCGAGGTCACAGACTCACTGAACCCGCCTAATCTCCTGCCTTTCGTCGTCTCAGAGAACCAGAGAACAAGTAAACTTGCACCGCCATGAAGTTGAAATCAGTGTCCATAACATCAAATCACAATTGAAACCAGGAGCTAAATACCAACGGGCCCGTCGACAAGGCACCAGAAGTGACACCGGAGAAGCACCGAGAAGAAGAAGACCAGTAGAGAGAGACTGCTGATGCTACATCGTAGCTGCCATAGACAACATATACGCACCGCAACACCACAAGCCTCTATATGCCACCACCACAAGACCCGACACATGCCAGCGACCTAAGCTAAGCACACACTCGAGCAAAAGGGACTCCAAGACTCTCTAGATGGTAACTGGAAGGGTAGGTTTTGTTGAGACACCAAGACAAAACCAAGTCCAAACAACCACAACACTGACCAGTAAGACCCTAGAGAGCACACGCACCCTCAAAGCCAGATCTACACTGAAGAGCCCAGCTTCCACCTCCATGCGCCGCCTAACCTTCAAGCGAGACAACAAAAACTGAAAACGTCCCCCTTGCAAACCCAAAACGCCGACTCCACCATCGCAGCCACTCATCCTCCGTGCCGAGACTCCAGAACTAGAAGAACAGAGCCGGAATCAGGCTTCCCCGTGAGCAAAACCCTACTAGTTCTTAAGTTACCGTTAGCTCATTTGGTTAGAGCATCATCGAACCTGCACGAGCCACCAATCTTTTTTGTTGCAGTCCTTTACGAAACGTTGTTGTATCTTTCCTTATATCTGCACTAATTTAAGTAAGAATTTTTTACTTCCAAAGGCACTTTTCTGCTTTAGAAGTACACCAAGAGGCACTTCATGCCTGAAGTGTTTTGACCAAAACACCCTAGATCCAATTAAACCAACCAAACTTGTATTTGCACACGTGAGTAATAGTGGAGTCACAAAGAGAAATCAAAGAGAAAAGGAAAGATAGAAGAGGAGATAGGTTGGAAGAGGAGGAAAGAAACTAGAGCTATAGCTTCTGAGATAAAAGGAGAGATGAAGGAGGAGATAGTGGAAAAATGAGAAAATGACTGAGAGTTGTAATTTATGGGTTTTTTGTTTTTGGCTGAGAGAGTAATGGTGATGGAGAAGAAGAAGCTGGAGTTTGCTAAAAACTTACCTTGTTACTAATGAATTTACATGGTCGGATCTGAAGAAGAATGCAAAAGCTGGAAGCAGCGTTAGAGTTTCTTTGATCTTGAGGACAAGTTGGTAGATCTCCGTTTAGCTCCTACGGTAAGCTCATCCACCGTCGTCGGAAACAAGGTTCGCCGGCGTGGATAGAAAAATCTAAGGCTCCATTCGTCATCGTGTCTTGGTCGTCGTCACCAGACTCAGGTCTTGCCGTCGGGATCTACAGCCAAGAGCTTGAGACGCCAATGGTCACTTTTGCTTTATTTGCACATTTGGTCCTCATAGCTTTTATTTTTTATAAATCGGCTATAAACCTTACACTTTACAGTAATATCCCTCGAATCAGTCCCCAAACTTTTGATGGAGTATTTTCAGACTTCCTCACAATTGCTGAATGGTTCCTGATTTTTGTATGACTTTTATTTTGGACATATAATTACAATAAATCATATATAAAATTATTTATCTTTTAACATTCATTTTCATATATATAATAGGTATATATATATATATATAATACGAATTTTTTCACAAAACATTTGTGGATATGGACATATAAATGTATATGAAAAAATGTGGACATTGATGACAAAGTAAATATATAGGAAAAAATTCTAGAATGACTCTAATTAATTGAGTCTAAAATTGGTAGGCAAGTTAAAAAGTTTTTTTTTGTCAATTTGTTTGTATGTGGATTGAGTCTAGTATTTAAATTTTATTATGAGTCATTCTAGTTATTTTAAGATAAATTTGAGTCATTTCAAGTAATTCCTTAAATATATATGAAAAAAATGTGGACATAGATGAAATATGTAGTTTGTGTGGATAGTTTAGACACATACGAAAAAATGTGGATACAACAGTTCCAAACTTACATCTCTTGACCTAGACCACGTTTTGAAAAAAAATTTCTGGATGAGTTTGAACAACATTGGTGTAGTTAGGGAAAGTGTGGGCACGAGGTGTTACCAAACACAATTTAACCGACCACAAGTCAACCATCCACAAGATTCACTTCGAACACAAATAATTATGTCACGTCTTTATCAAACTGACTTATTTTCCAAGATTCAATCTCATCCATTCAATTTAAAATTTAATTTCATCCATTTATTTTTTATTAGGGTAATTTTGGCAAACAAACACTTTGACCCCCATTAAAAAGTGTCTCGTAATGGGAAGTACTTCTTAATGTAAAACAAAGACAAAATGTGGCCATTGGTGTAATCAACTCTTTAAGTAAGCAGTAAGCATACACAGCTAGCATCAGACCTACAACTCATCTCCTGATTATGAATTACTCTCATAATGGGCTTATTTGTATGGGCTGATAACAGTATAAGGCTTTTCGTCGCACTAGGGTTTTCGAAGTCATATATTCTCACCCCGTATATATATCTTCGTCGTCTCCCTGTCACATATCCATTTCTCAGGCGCATGTTTTTAGTTTTCTTTTTGTGAGCTTGTCAGTTTTTTTTCCATGAATATCATATTTTGTATGATGGATAATGCAAAAGAAAAGCCTAATTTGCAATTACTTGATTCATGTAAATGGATCAAGGAATCTATCCTTAGGCTAAAGAGATGATGGATTCATTTTTTTGTATCCGGTAAGCTTACGTACCTCCGTGAGCTTGCTCTGCCTCTTAACAACCGAAGTTTCTTTGTTTTCTGTACAGAGGATCTTCGGTGGCTCTGCAGATACATCTATCAATCTCCCCCTTCGAATTTTAAATTGTGTTAGATACCTAGTTTGGTTATTAATATTTTGAAAATTTTATTTAATTGTTTGGTGATGGTGAGAGTGATGAAAAAAATCATTCGGATTCCCAATGATAAAGATTATTTTACCAGCTACTTTTGACTCATTCATCATCAATCAATATTGTTTGCTTTGACTAATTACAATTTGTTTATTTTTTTTTGGATTTGGCCAGTGATGCAATAAAAATATTTGCTACTCTTGATGAAGAAATTCATTTGATGATATTTAACCACCAAGATCTCTGAGGCCTCGCTTTTTTCGATTTTACATCTTTTGTAGACCCATCAAAACGCTTTATCGTTATAAATTATTTTGTCGCAAGAGATTAAGATCGATTGGTAGACTTCGCATTATATGGTTTTATTTTATGATGTGGATACTGCACCGATAAAAGATTAATGGATAGTTCGTTTGATACGGAGAAACTATTGTACGACGCTGATTGCAATCACTGTATACGTCCAAAGAAAAGTGTTACAATCCCTGTTGAACACATGTAGTCAACGCTGAGACGTTCTAACGATGCGTGTATCCTTCGTTTAGTGATCTAGATCGTCCATAAATAATACATAGGTTGTGACTGGAAAACTTGGAGTAACCAAGAGTAAAATAAATAATGAAAATCAGAGGAAAAGTAAAAATGAGAAAGAGATTAAAACCTTAGCTAGAATAAAAATGTATGTGTGTTTTCTTCTTTTTTGAATAGTGATCAGAGGAAATAGGAAGAAAAGATGTTTCACCGCCAATAAATGGCGTAATTGAGTAGAAAAAATCATTTGCTCCATTTCATTAACGCTAACAATACTTTTCAGTCACAACCTTTAATACCAATTTGATTGGAAAATAGTTTGTTTCAACCTGAATTTTATCGGTTGTGCTTTGTCTCTTCCCGAACTGCGTACTCTTCACTGAATGTACAAAAAGTGAACAAGACTATCTAAATTTTATGCATCATACCTTTTCATTCTTGTCCATATTCTACATTTAATTAAACAAGAATATTTTGAACAAAAAGAAATTAAACGATAGTATAAAAATATTATATGAACTCTGAAAATTGATTTATATGTATTAACTGTCAAAGTTGTTAGTTAATCTTTAATTTATCAAGATGATGTTATTTTCAATAACTTTTGTAAAATTAAAATTTTAAATATTCTTTAAATCCTCAAATTTGTCAAAATGATGCTATTTTCAGTAAATTTTGTAAAATAAAATTTTAAAATATTCTTTAAACTCGCAAAATACTATCATCAAAGGTGTTATTTTTCTCGTAATTTATCAAAATTATATTATTTTAGATAAAATTCTGTGAAATTAAAAATAAAATTACTATTTAAACTTTTAATATTGTGCATGTATAAATATTGTGTTAGTTTGGATAAATTTATCAAAATGAGGTGATGTTGGGAGGTTCGAATTATACCACTCGTGGATAAGTATAATAATAATAAATTTAATTCATAAATGTAAGTTATGGTTTACATATACAAGAAAATTACTATATAATTTTACGAAATTTATATAAAATGATTATTTTATAAATTAATTGATGATTAACACACCTTTGACGATCAATATATAAGCATATAAGTTTATGTGATTTTTAAAAAAATCTAATTTTACAAAATTTATCAAAATAATGTCGTTCAGATAATATTTTTATATTTTTGTTTAGTTCATTGTCAAATAGCACCACTATAAAGTTAGATAATGAAAAAAGTACGATGCATAAAGTTTATGTATTATTTTTCAAATTTTCTTTTATTCAGTTAAGAATACATACTATTACAAAATAGCCATCAACTAAAAACTTAATAATGATCTTATTTGATTCAGTTTTAAACTGCATTGAATCTCGATTCACTTGATAACTGATGAAAACTTTGATGTTTTTTTTTGCGCAGCACAACAAAGTATGGTTACGTAATTGCGCTCCAAGTTAATTAGTCCATTGTAGCCCATAAACCGTAGATCTAATTAATTTTCACTATTGGTGTAATTAAATCTATTTTAGGTTAAAAAGAAAGATCACATAAAAATTCAATAAAAACAAGATGAATGTCGAGTAATCATTTCAGCTATGAAACATTTGAAATATAGAGAAGACAAAAAAAAAGAAGATAAACAAAGCAAATGGTTTAAGACATGCAACCAAACTGCTTTAGAATGAGATGGCTTCAGACTTTCATCCAAACACAATCTGACATGTCGTTGAACCTCTAGACAAAAGTGCCAACTCCGTGAGCATTCGATGTTTCTCCTCCAAATTGGTGGGTCGTGGTGAGATCGTCGCTGTCTTTAGACGTCTTGAATGTTTTAAGATAAAGGTGGCGAGTTCTTTCTCTACCTGCCACCCTCTGTAAGTTGTCCACTCCAAAGTTTCAAGACTGAACATCAACGACTCAGGAATTGAACTTGGCTCATCCCAGTGATCTATTCCTTCTCCAAAAATATCACCATGTCTCTGAGTATACCATAAACCACTACTATACATTATGAGATGATATCTCCAAACACCCACATAGTTATAATAAAGGTTAAATTTGTTTACCTCGTTGAGTCTGAGAGCTCGTAGTTTCGGAGAATGTTTGAGAAAATACATAAGCAAATCCCACTCCGTCTCACATGTGCAAAACTCCAATTCCACAAGCCGATGGAAGATTTTACCAGTAGGAAATGGAGACTACAAATAATATCATAAACGATTATTTAAATTTGAATGTACATTGTTACATTTCTACTTTTTTACCTCTTCGGGTAAACATAGCGAGAGACGTTTAACTGATGTAAGAGAACCGAGTATATTGTCGGTATTCCAGTAGATAGCTTCAACATTTGCAGCCACGAGCTCAGGCATTTTCTCGACCGTACATTCGTGACTGGCATCATCAATCTCTAAGAACTTCAAAGAAGGAGCATTCATCACAAACTCAGGAACGCCATGATCAGGAGTAGCATATCTTCCATTGTAGATTAACTTTTGCAGTGAAGGCACCATAATAGAAAATATTGTTACATTGTCATTCTTTACTCGGTTCACGTCTAAGTCTTGAAGAACTTTGCAGCTCGATAAAAGCTTTTGAGAGGTTTCATCGTCAAAGTAAATCACACAATGGAGGTGCAATGTCTTGAGGAGCTCAAAACATACTGGGAATGTAACATCCACAAGCGATACATTGGTGAGTTTAAGTACCACGAGTGTTCCACAAGTAAACAAACTCTGAGGCAAACTAGGCTGATTAATAGGATACGGCCAGTATTCGAATATGAGTTCACGCAAACCTCGTTGCACAGCAGTTCTAACCCAAAATCCGATATCTACCTCGCTGCATCTCCTACAGATTTTGAAGTGCAAACTCTCTAAGACGGGAGCTGTGCTTAAAAGCAATGATCTGTCAACAAAACTCACAAATCTCCCATGATCAGCATTCCAATCGGTGTAGTCAAGTTTATGAACCAACTTCCAAAGATATCTCCATCGTTTAGACAAAACACTTGTGGTGAAGACATCTTTTGTAGGAAGCAAAGAAAGTATCTGCAAAAGGAAATCATCGGGCAAGAAACTGATCATGTCCATTAGAAAACCCTAATTTTCTCAGTTTCACCGTGAAGCCCTAATTAACAAAGCTATCACACTAACTCATCCGATGGTCGTCGCTTTTGGAACAGGTAGTAAGAAACCCTAATTAGTTAGGTATGTAAACTAAAGCTTTTTTTTTTTGGTTATTCGGATTTTATTTAAACCTCATCAACTTATTTTTGGATCAAATTGGCCCTCTCAATTAGGGCTAAAAAAAAAGAAAAAAAAAAGAAAGCTTCTAGTGGACTTATCTTTGAAATCCAACACACTTTCAAAATGTTTGTGATAAACATGAACTAAACAATATAATAATTGCCCACATAATTCTTGCATAACATAAGACAAGGTCCTTAAAATACATCAATACTATTAAAACATAAGCACTTTTTATCTACTTGCAAATAGTTTACCTCAAAACTTTACATCTATTTAATTTTGTGTTACGTTACATATAACAAACTTAGTTATTATTAAATAACAACATAATATTAATATAATATTTAAATATATTCAAAGTAAGATATAAAAAAGATACTGTTAACTATTTTTTCAGATTACATATTAACAATATCTTTAATATATTTTATTTTAAAAATAAATATTTATTGTTTTAATATAATTTTAATAAAAAAACGTAAATAATATTAAATTAAATTATAAATGAGTGTTAACTCAGTTTGATTTATAGAATAAGAACTAACTTTCTATACATTTATATATAAATATTTCGTATATGTAAGTAAAAATTACACAAAATAATAATTATAATATAAATGAATCAACTTTATAAATTATAAACTAGATGAATTGCATTTTAAAAATAACAAAATACTACCATAAGATATTAAAAAACTGAAATAATTTTATATTTTAATATACATATCTAAATTAAAAATTAGGATATAAAAATAGGGAAAATTGCCAAATATGACTCAAAACTTGATTTGAAATGCAAAAGTAAACCCAAACTTGAATCAAATGCAAAAGTAACTTAAAAGGCTGTTGAAATTACAACCAACCCCTTGTGAACAAACAAAAAAAGAGTTTTTTTTTTTTACGTTTTTAGCCCTCGCAAGTCGTCTGGGACAGTTTTTCTTAAAAATAATTTAAAAATTGTGTAATAAATATTTTGATAAATGAAAAATTAGAATTATGTAATTAACATATTTCTTAAGAGATATAAATTAATATATAACAAAAGTCAGTTGTTTTCAGCATAGATGAGTGAAAGTAGTGAGTCATGATATTCTTTGGTTTAGGTTTCACCAACATATGTTGTAGTATTTTTGAAAGCATAAATGTTTTTTTGAAAAATTAAAAATTTACTTAAGTGTGTTTATTTCTGTGTATAGTAAACAATATTTAAGTATAATTTGATTTTATAACGTGGTTAGTTAGTTAATTTAGTCAATTTAGTTTAGGGTTTAGGGTCTGGACGACTTATATTTAAGTCGTCTGGTAAATATATTTAATAATGCAGATGACTTAGTCGTCTTATAGTATCAACAGACGACTTAATTATAAGTCGTCCAAACCGGATTTTACCAAATTACTTTTAAACCTAACCGTATTTTTGACCGGACATATATAAGATGTTTTTTTTTTTTACTCATTTTTTCGCGAAATTCAGAAAACCCTAACGCCGTTTCTCTCAAAGGTGATTTCGAGGCGATTTCGATCCNGATTTATGGGTTTTTATTAGGATGGATGTTGTTTTCCTTTACTTTTACCGTTTTGTTTTGTGTTTTCAACGATTTCTGGAAATTTTGGTTTAAAATTAGGGTTTCAAAAATTGGGGATTTCAATCGATTTGTTGTTTAGTTAGGTTGGATGTTGTTTTCCTCTCCTTTCACGGTTACGATTTGTGATTTCAAGCAATTTAGGGATATTTTCATTCTCAAATTAGGGTTTCAAAGATTGGGGATTTCAATCGATTTGTGGTCTAGTTAGGTTGGATGTTGTTCTCGTCTCATTCGTCTGGTCAGCTTTCAAATGTTCTACTGGAAGTCTTGGTAAAGTCGTCTGGAAAGTCTTCCAGGTGGACAACCCAGACGACTTAATATAAGTCGTCTGGGAAGTCTTCCAGGTGGACGACCCAGACGACTTAATATAAGTCGTCTGGGAATTCTTCCAGGTGGACGACCCAGACGACTTAATATAAGTCTTCCAGACTTAGAATTAAAATGTTCTAATTTCGTTTCTTGTTTGCAGATGGCGAATCAGCATGAACCTCACTTCTTGAAGCCTCTGATTCCTGGTTTCTGCAGTGGCGTGGTATACACACGCTCTCTATTTCTCCTCTGCTTATTTCCTTTGCTTAACTTCTCCTTTGTTGACTTGTAGACAATACCACTTGCCTTCTACTCAAAACACATAGAAGGGAACGAAGGAAAATAGACACTACGATCGGACGCTTCACACCAAACTTGGGAAGTTATACAAGAAGGAAGAAGACTCACCGATGGTTGGGAAGCCTTCGCCCAAGCACACTCCCTTTGCATCGGTGACATTCTCGTGTTCAAAAAGGAAGGAGACATGGTATTTCATGTGACTCCTTTCGGTCCTAGTTTTACTGAGATTCAGTATACACATCCTCAAGGGGATGATGCTGCGGATGATGCTGCGGATGGTGCCTCAACTTCCTCGTCTCTTCCTAAATGATGGATGTTTGTCTTGCTATCGTCTTATTGTAATCTGCTTCTAGTGGACTTCTATGTTGTTGTTCAGTTGTTTCAATTTGTTTTTAAACCTATGACTTGTAATGGATGATCAACTTTTATAACTACAACTCCTTTTGTCCTTTATGTACAAACCAATTTTAATTATTAGTCGTCTAAGAAGTCTAACACAAATTCTTAAAACATACTCGAAAAGCCTGGGCGACTTAGTAGACGACTGATATTTAAGTCGTCTGGAAAGTCATCAGCCGGAAGATTTGTCAGACGACTTAATTATTAGTCGTCTAACCTCGTAAGTATTCTATTCAGACGACTTTCAACTAAGTCGTCCAGACTCCTTAGTTGAAAGTCGTCTGGTATAG
>CAKOAT010357932.1:0-14396 GCA_932364175.1 Eruca vesicaria subsp. sativa
GCCGACGGAAGAGCGAGACTGGAGCCGACGGAAGAGCGAGATTGGAGGCGACGGAAGAGAATCGTCGTCGAAGAGAAGAGAAAGCCCTAAGAAATGTGTTTTTTTTTTTTGGAAGCTTTTTTTGTTAAACACAAAACAAGGGCAGTGTGGACATTTCTCTCTTTAATGAAGGTTCTATTTGTGACTTTTCCCTTCTGAGGCTCTTTTTGTGATAAAAACTTGAAATGGGCTATTTTGGTCAATTGCCCCTAAATATATGATAACCATGAAAACTCAGGCTACATAATTTGTGTTACATTGTGGAAGGCAAAAGAAAAAGAAAGAAGAAAAGAGAAAAACTAGAGAAGTGGCCGTGGAAAGATATCTTTAATTTTTCATGATTAGTAATGACAGATCTAAAACCATCTTCGGTATGTATGTTATTTTTTTATTAAAACCTGGTAAAAATCAAATAAAAACAAACCTAAAACATTTGTTAAGGAAAAGAAACAAAAATAAAACACATGCATATTTTAGAACATCTCGAACCCAATGCTATTTCTACATCTATAATAGCATTTGCAGTTGAAATTCCTTCAACCCACCTCTAATTATTTTTCTATAATAAATATTGTTATTTTCCTAGAGAAAAAAATAAAATTCCTATATTTTTACTCTATATTTAGATATCGATATTATAAATAAATACATTGGAATATATCTTACCTCTATTCTAAGGTTCCTTTATTATGGAGATAAGAAAGTAAAATACATTGGATGGTCTAATAGGTCTAAAATCAAACAGATAAACTTATAGTAAGAGAATGTATTCATTCTAAAGATTGAAATAGTTTGATTTTTATTAAGTTTCTATATAATATTTAATAAAAAATCATTCTGATTTTTGTTAAACTACTCAAGAAACATAATCTCGTCTAAAATAATAAATTTAATTTTGAAATTTTTTTACAAAATCCACTCCAATATTATAAAATTCTATTTTTTTTAACTCACAATTATTTTTTTTTTCAAAATAGAATGGTACAAATATTTAAATATTTATACAAAAGCCTTAATGTTTTCCAATATTTAGCCCCCAAAATCAGTTACGTACTATGTTGTCGAAACTCTATGCAAATTTAAATAAATTTTATTTTATTTTATTTTATTAAAATTATAAAATTTATTAATTTAAAGGATACATTCTATAAATATAAAATTTATTTATATATACTATTATTTATGAATGGATTTTGTTGATTTGTCACATTCTATATAATTTTAGCTAATTTTATAGGGCTTTTTGCAAATTTGACTCAAAATTCAAAGTAAAACACAAAACTAACATTTCCTTTTTCTTTTACTTTTTTTGTCCTATTCACCCCACCTGTTCACATTATTTAATTAATTTTTTTTTTCGAAAATTATTTTTTTACTCTCTCAACCTCGTCATCTTTAAGTATTTATAAAATTACCATTGCCATCAATACCCTAACTACAATGAACAACCAATTTGAAGCTCTTAATGCACCTAAAATCGATTTACAGTCTCTCTTTCTCAATTGTTATGAACTAACAATAACATCTCTTTCACTTTGTTTCCATATTGATCCAAAAAATTCAAGCTTTTGATTCAAATTTTTTTATTGTTGATAGAGCCATTCAAGCTTATTATTCTTCGTGGGTTACTTTCATTTGAGGTTCTGGGTGGGTTGGAGAAGACTTTGTGTTCTAAGGAAGTCATCTCACTATTTGAAGGTATGAAATTGAAATTTTTAACAGTGTTCGCGTAGAAGACTTATCTGTAAGTCGTCTGGCTGTAGAAGACTTACAAATAAGTCTTCTGGTCAAATAGACGACTTAATACTAAGTCGCCTAGCTTTGTTTGTTAAAAAAACTCTAGAGAATACCGTAGACAACTTACCAATAAGTCGTCTAGGATAAACGAGCTAGTTTTGCATTTAACCGACTTGTGTCATATATTTGAATTTTCCTGGACGATTTACTGGTAAGTCATCTCTGAGAAAACGAAAATTTCAATATTTTATTAACGCTAAACGACTTATCTTTAAGTCGTATCAGATTAGTTTTACATATTTTACTTCTCCCAGACGACTTACACGGAATTCGTCCAGTCGGACAACTTACTTGAAAGTCTTCCAGGATAAGCAAAGTCATCCAGAATTTTTTCCGAGATTCTGGTCAAACCTTGCTTATCTCGGATGACTTTCTCGTAAGTCATCAAACTGGACAACTTTCAAGTAAGTCGTCTGAGAAAAGTAAAATATTTAATTTTTATTTTCGAATTGCAAACTAATCGGAGACGACTTATAGATAAGTCGTCTAGCTTTAATTAAATATTGAAATTTTTTTTTCACAGAGACTTACTGGTAAGTCGTCCAGGAAAGGTCAAATATCTGACACAAGTCGGTCAAATGCAAAACTAACCCGTTTATCCTAGACGACTTAATGATAAGTCGCCTAAAGTATTTTTTAACAAACAAAACTGGATGAATTACAATTAAGTCGTCCCATTGAAAAGTCAATTGCAAAAATGACATGTTTGGATGACTTACTAGTAAGTCGTCTAAGTCTTTCGGACGACTTACTGGTCTGTCGTTGGCGCCAGTGTTTAGTAAACGTTCATTTTCTCTATGTTTACTAATATGTTTTATTTTGAATTTTTGCAGATGATGCGTCAGTTACATGCAGTGTATGGAGAATGGTTGTTCAAAGATGGCTGTTGGGATTTTGTGGTTAATAATTTCAAAGGAGCGAAAATGTTTCTTTTGAGTGAAGGTTCGACACATGACGAACTTGTTTCAATGGCTTAAGAGGATTTTAACTAGGACATGAGCACAGAATCTGTGGAGATAACCTACTCACTACCAACATAAATGATTCAACAGATGGATCCAGACATCCCTCCTATTCATGTTACAAGTGATAGGCAAGTTCGAAACTTGCTCGAGATAACCAAAACGCATGGACTACGGCTTTTTGTATCAAGCCGTAGCAAGGTGAAAACGGTTTCAGAGAAAAGGGAAGAAGATGATGAAGCTGATGAATGTTTTGAAAATGATGATGATGATGATTTGGTTAAGATGAAAATTTTGATGGGGAGGAGGATGATGGGGAGAAGGATAATGGGGGAGGAGGATGATGATATCTCTATTGTTGCCGAAGCGGATGAGAATGCTGAGGATTATAGTGTTTATGGAAAGGTTAAAGATGAGGATGAGGAAGAAGATGATGATATGTGTTTTGAAGATTTCAAAAAGACATATGCTATTGAATGAGGAAGATCGAACGGTAACAGTATCTATATCAACCAGAGTTTTGTTAGCAAGGATGCACTGCTTTCAGAGCTGCGGTTGACAGCAATGAGGCATAAGTTGTCCTTCAGAATATACAAGTCAACGAAAACTCTCCTTGTGGCAACATGTCGGGTTAGTGGTTGTGGATGGAAGATCAGAGCGAGTGTGAAACATGGGACAAACACGTTTTGGGTAACAAAGTATGTAGAAACACATACATGCTCAGTGGGAGACCGAATCACTCAGCGGAGACACTGTACTCCAAAGTATGTTGGTAGGCTTTTCATTGATCGTGTTGGAATCATTGATGGGTTGACTCAGCATCATATCACTGATGCAGTGAAGAACATGTTTGGCATGACGCTTGATTACACCACTTCATACATAGCACTTTTATATGCACAAACATTGGTGAGAGGATCAGCAGAAGATGGATATTCGCGTCTGCCATCATATCTCGAGCAAATCTCCTTAGCAAATCCTAATTCTATCACGGCTATAGAACTTGATCCTATCAATAGATTTAAGTATCTATTTCTCTCTTTTGGAGCTTCTATCAAAGGTTTTAAGTATCAGAGAAGGGTCATTGTGGTGGATGGGACTCACGTAAGTGGGAAATATGGAGGTGTTTTGTTAGTTGCAGCAGCACAAGATGGGAATTTCAGATACTTCCTTTTGCTTTCGGGATCGTAGATGCTGAAGATGAACCTTCATGGGAATGGTTTTTCACAAAATTGGCTACTTATGTATCTTATGAGCAGCCTATGGTGATAGTCTCCGACCGGCACACGGCCATTAAAAGTGCGTGTGATAAGGTGTTTCCTTCAAGATAACATTGTCAAAAAGTATAAAAAAAAACATCTCTTGTACTTGGTGAAAGGTGCTGCTTATGCTTATACAGTTTCAGATTTTGACCGGTACATGGCTGAGATACGGAGTGAAAACTCATGGCTGAGATACGGAGTGCAAACCTGGACATTGCAACGTATTTGGAGAATGCCGCGTTAGCCTATAGTCAAGGGTTTATTGTCAGGGGAACAGGTACAACATAAAAACAAGCAACATCACTGAATCTATTAATTCTGCAGTGAAGCGAGCTAGAGGATTTCCGATCACTTCCTGTTGGAGTTCATAAGAGAGAATTTAGGAAAGTAGTTTTGGAAAAGGAGAGAAAATGCTTTGAGTCTCCTAACATATCATAGTCGGGGTGTTGAATACTTTCTTGTTGTTCAATTGGAGATAGCGGATACGATGAGGGCCCAACCAATTGATGGATGGAAATTCTTTGTGAAAGGTGGCAAAATGGACTGTGGTAGATTTGGAGAATGAAAAGTGTGATTGTGGTGTCTATCAAGTGGAGAAAATACCTTGTTCTCATGCTATAGCTGCTGGATCACATGCTCGTGTGTATATCTCCACTCTTGTACTTGCAATGTACTCAAAGAATTATTTGTTTGCAGAATACTCAGAGAATATATATCTTTGTGCTGGACAAGAAGTTAAGGAACGCACATGCGATCCTCCGGCCGAAAAGTGTGGTCCGGGGAGACAGAAGAAATCAAGATGGAAATCTTGGTTGGAGCTATCCCGGATGAGAGGACGCAAACTCCGGAAGCAGCACATTGTTTATAGATGCTCTGTATGCAGAGAAACTGGCCATACAAAAGCACAATGTAAAGAATGACCTTTAATTAAGTCGTCCAGAAAACCTTTAATTTAGTCGTCCAGAAGTATTTGTGTTATGAATCTATGTATTAAGAATTTGTGTTATGAATCTATGTTTTAAGAATTTGTGTTATGAATCTATGTATTAAGAATTTATGTTATGAATTTGTGTTAGACTTCTCAGACAACGAATAATTAAGTCATCATTCTACTAAGTCGTCCAGGTTTTATGAGTATGTATTAAGAATTTGTATTAGACTTCTCAGACGACTAATAATTAAGTCATCCAGACGACTTAATTATAAGTCTTCTACTACGTCGTCCAGGCTTTATGAGTATGTATTAAGAATATGTGTTAATTTTTTGATATACCTTGGATTTTACCCATTATTAGCCATGGTATATAAGTGTTTTAAGATATATTTATTATTTTTTGGAGTCTTTTTGGAGTATTTACAGGTTCAGGTACACTCAAGAGAAATATGGTGATTTTGGTGTCTTTTGGAGCCTTTTGAGTGCAGAAAATCAGAGACGCATCAGATTTTTAGTATGGTTGGAAATCTTCCCACCGTTAGATTTTGCCCATATTTTGCGACACGATAGATTAGCTTTCCAATGCCACCAGTTTTAGGTCAATCAGCAACCTGTAGAAGAAGTTATGCCCATTTTACCGAAGAGTGGTCACTCTGCCTCGCGAGAGGAAGCTGTCGAGAAGTTGAAGAAGAATCGATCGATGCGACACTCTGTGTGTCGATCAATGGATATCCCAGAACGCGGACCGAGCATATTTTATGACCGACTTAAGCCCAGGAGTTACCACAAATTACCAGAATGCCCTTGGACGATCAGAAACCCTATTTATCTGTTTCGCAAGCTATTGTTGACGCCTACGCTCTTTTACTTGTTCTTTTTTTTAAGTTTTGGGAGAGAAGGGAGGAACTCCATTAGAGTCCTCCTGGAAATATTTTGTTTCTTTGTTTATTTTCTATTTTATCTAATCTATTTATATATTCTGTCTATGATTTTTGTGACAAATTTCATGCTAGAGTAGATCCACCTGTTAGGTTTAGGGTTCAAATAGGTTAGAGGGATTAGCCCAACTATAGGATTGCTAGTTGTGATACTTATTAATAGGATGTTCTTAATGCTCATGGTTCTAGAGTAGCTAACTAGAAACATTGAATCTTAGATTACTTAGGTTGGATTAGAGATATTTAAGTAATTCTGATCATTCTGAACACATCCCTTTTAAGCTAAGATTGTTAGAAATATTACGATAGTATGAATTAGAAGTATTTAGTGAGTTTATGTTAACTTGTGTTTATTGCTTGGCCAGACTCATCGATCGATCTTCCAACAGGAAATCGATCGTTGATGAGTTTAGTGTATCGACCGATATTCCTATGAATAATCGTTCGACACTGTCAAGTACGACCAGCCGATCATTAGACTATGTATTCAAACAACAGTTTAATGGATTAGTTGATTAAGATAGTTAATGTTCTATAGTACCTTGCAAACAACTGAATAGCTCCTATAGGATTATAATATCCAATACCAGAATAGAAACCCTAAATCTAAAAACCATCCTTCCATAAAACAACCTCCTGTCAAGTTGAATAATTGTTTTATTCATCTTATTTACTGTGTTAATTGCTTGCTTTATTTATTTTTTTTATTATTTACTCACCTAGATTATTCATAACTCCTAGATTTAATTGTTTCCCTAGCTCCTCGTGGTTCGAGCCCTAAGTACTACAACTGAACCTCTTATTTGAGAGAATAATTCACTCTTAGGGTAATTTAAGTGATATCAAATTTGGCGTCGTTGCCGGGGGAGCTTTGATCGCCATTAGATCTTATTTAGTTAGATTTAGTCTAGGTTTTACTTTTGTTACAAAAACTCATAATTTTTTTTTCTTCTATTTCAGGTACCTAAATCTCACTACCAGAGAACAATGAAGAGAGGATTTCTGAGTCCTTCAAAGAAGGAGCATGTTGGTTTATGCATGACCCAAAGTCTACAAGGGAAGAATCGATCGTCACTCACAAAGCAACATCGATCGACAGCGCACACCACATATCGATCGACAACCAAACTCGTAAATCGATCGATAACGCCCCGCCATAAGCATGTAAGTTTTCGCTTACCACACTTGTTAATGAGAAAGTAGTCTAAATAGAAACAATAGGTCAATTCGATAATACTATTAGCCGAACTGAAAATAAACAGAGCACCAAAACCCATGTTTCAATCCATTCAACCTGGAATAAATGTGAAGAAATAAAGTTGCCCTTGCGAGACTACTTAAACCTTGTTCTCCTGAAATCGATCGACACAGTACACACCATATTGACCGATACTATCCCCCAGAAATCGATCGACACAATTCTTTTCGTGTCGACCGATATTGTTTACCCCGATGTTGTCTACACTCCCTTGATCGACACAGTTCATGCTGTGTCGCTCGGCACTTCTTATCTCCCATCGAACAACACCAACACCCCAACGTCGATCGACATTACTTGCGGAATGAAGAAGGATGTTGACATTGAGCTGAAACCGGTGTATATCCTTCTTATGAGTCAGCGTGTCTTTCATGGCTTTCATGACGAGAAACCAATGGATCATATTAACATGTTTGAAGAACTGATATGGTTTCTCTTTAATAACGTCCCTGAAGAATACCACTTCTGCAAACTCTTTCCATACACCCTCGCTGGAGAAGCAGCATGTTGGTTCAAGAAGTTAAAACCAGAATCCCTCAAGACATGGATTGATATCATTAGAGTCTTCTTTGACAAATTTCTCTATGATGCCGAAGAAAATCTAGAGAATGAGATGGAATCAATAACGAGATATATGGTAGAGGATGATGAACAATATGGATCTGGAGGGCTGAGTAGAGTAGAAGAAATCAGTATTGATGATACGACCTCCAAATCGATTGATACTATAACATCAAAATCAATTGATACCATGATCCAATCATCGATCGACACTGTTCATCATGTGTCGATCAATACTTTTCATCCAAAAACTATTCATCAAGTCTCGACAGACATCACTTGCGTAGAGGAGAAGGTTGAAGTGCTCATACTTAAAGCCGATGAGAATGGAATGTTAAGAGACAAAGAAGGCCGAAATCGCAACAGCTCAGGAGAGTTGATTAATGCACAGGGTGATGCGATCTCTGATGTGATTGCTGTTGCAGAGATGAATACTTTTGAGCTGAACCGTCAGTGGTATGACTAGGGACGTGAGGACCCTTTCCAAGGTCTTCATCATGAAGATTTTAGAAACCATATCAAAGAACTTGAGAAGCTGGCTTCCAAGCGAGCAGAACGAAATATCTGTAGACCACATTATCTGCAAGATTTTCCCTTATTCTTTATCTGGAGATTCATTTAGCTGGTTCTGTCAGTTGCAGCCAAGATCCTTAACCTATTGGGAGAACATTAAGACCGCCTTCCACAACAAATTTTTCGATGAAGTCGCAGTATCTCGAGAAAAAAGAGATTAGAGATAAGTCGGACAAGATATATGTCATGTGGGGAATAAATAGAAAAGATGAGATTCCAAGCCATTTTTTCGAGTACGTTCTAGAAATGTGTAATAAGTATCATAGATCTGGAGAGCTGAGCATAGTAGAGGAATCTGGTAATGAAGTCTCGATCTCACCATCGATCGACAACACAAACACAGAATCGATCGCGGGTGTTACCTCAGAAACGATCAACAACAGCGTCTCAGCATTGATCGACAGAAAACCCATGTTCCCGATTGACACATACCCCTGAAAGTTCGAATTGTCCTCAAGAAACGGACTCCACACAGGAGAACACTGGTGTATCAAGGTGTTCTCCTTCCCAGATGTAGGAAAAGAAATCACTATGGAAGATTTCTTAGAACTAGAAAAATTCTTGGAGTTGGAGGATGGAGAAAAGCTTGGAGATTTGGATCCGGATAGAGTAGTCTCTACGGAAGACTTCTTAGAACTGGAGGAATGGCTTGAGGATATGGATCGGAATTCGGAGCAGAAGCTTCATGATAAAGGGAATATTATGAGAAAAGATTTGGAGACTTCGTCAAAGAATTGCATCGATCGATACCAATCTACTGGAATTGATCGATACTCGCCCAATGTCATCGATCAAAAACCTCTTGACTGCATCGATCAACACCCATGGTTGGATGAGTTACCAGGATACATAGTTGAGATGGAATCGATTGAGGAGAGAATGTACAAGTCTGAGACAACACACCTTATTGTCCCTAAACATCAGAGACCACCTATCTGCACATAAGAAGCTGATGGGTTTCACAAAAGAGTGAAAAGGATACATGATCCTAGGAAGACTGTGGTTACTTGCGCAGTGTTAGAAGTTGATTTTCCTATCCCACCAGATAGAAGTGTACAACCAGGTTCCTACATTAGGGTATTGGATGATAATCAACACGTAGAAGCTTCTCATAGAAGATTGAGATGTAGATGTGAAGTCGACAAAGGTTCAACAGAAGCAGCATCGATTGACATAGACTACATACCATCGATCGACACCGGTCAGATATTATCGATCGATACAACAAGTTCATTGTTGATCGACATCCTTCGGATATCTCAGCACGCAAAGACAAAAACAAACAAGTTTGGGGGAAAGAAGAGGAGGAATTGGAAGAAGAGGAAAGGATCAAGGGAGATCTGTGGGAGTCGATTTCACCCTACTGTCAAATAAATCGTAAATAAGGAAACTTCGGGAAAACCCTAACTTTCCAGAGGAACCGGCTATATGCGAGAACCGCACAACGAAAAATAATGAAAACGATAACTTAGAATTTGAATTAAAATAAACGAAATAGAGAGCAAAGAGGTTCTTATTCCGAATCTGCGTTGAACTGGTACAAAGAGAGTAGCCGAAAACGTAAGAACTAGAAACCCCTAATTGAGACGCAGCTCGCTAACAGAAAAACGGAAAGATTCCTAATGCTAGTTTTGGTGGTAAGAGCTCTGAATTTCGTGTATGTGCTTCTGCTCTAGACCTCCTCTTTATATACTCCTCGCCTTGGCTATCCGATCTTTCCATTTCGCCCAGATTTGACTAAATCGGGAATTCTCCATTCTTCTCGATCCTTCCTTTTCTTCTGCGGAAATCTTCTATTTCTCTTCAAACCTTCCTTGTATCTTTAAACTTGACTTTTATTTTTCTTCTGCGAGTAAACCGTCAAAACATTGTCAAATGTGCGGGTTAGATTCCGTTAAGATCGCGAGATGGGTTTTTATCGCGTTTTAGGTCCTTTCGGGCCGTTTTGCGATAAATCCGTTTTCCGACTTTTACGGGATCGTTTTCTGATCTGACGTCGTTTTTAATAATTTACTCGAGTTAATCGCAAGGTTTTACGATTTACTCGACTTTTTATTAAAAACACATTTTTACGACTTACTCGACGTTTTTTTATTAAAAAGCGCGTTTTTATGATTTTAACGAGAAATCTCGAATAAATCGTATAGTTTAGGCAATGTTCGGTGTTTTGTTTAACCGTTGCCGTTTTATACGATTTCCTCGAGTTCTTTCCGAGAAAACGAAGTTTTACGGTTTTTATCATAAAACTCGAACGGTAAGTCGGATCGAGATGGAACAGGAAATATTTCGGCCGTGGTTTAGAATGCGACTTTGTCGAAAGACGTAAGTTTCGGATCGGGAATGCGGGAAATCGAGACGCGGAGTGTCCGGGAAGACTCTAGTTCGCCCATCGCGAACTAAGCCGGGCCCGGCTTAGTTCGCCAATGGGCGAACTAGTCGAGCATGTCCTACTTCGCCCATCGGCGAACAAAGCCGGGACGGCTTAGTTCGCCGATGGGCGAACTAGAGAGTGCTTCTTAGTTCGCCGATGGGCGAACTAGTTGCGAGTAGTTCGCGTTTTACGGCTTTTTCGGTTTTTTGCGGTTTTGTAAAACGATTCTCGAGTTTTATAAAACCATCTTCGGATTTCATAAAACGATCTTCGAGTTTTATAAAACGATTTCTCGAGTTTTATAAAACGATTTCTCGAGTTTTATAAAACGATTTCTCGAGTTTTATAAAACGATCTCTCGAGTTTTATAAAACGATCTCTCGAGTTTTATAAAACGATTTCTCGAGTTTTATAAAACGATTTCTCGAGTTTTATAAAACGATTCTCGAGTTTTATAAAACGATTTCTCGAGTTTTATAAATTGATCTCTCGAGTTTTATAAAACGATTTCTCAAGTTTTATAAAACAATTCTCGAGTTTTATAAAACGATTTCTCGAGTTTTGTAAAACGATCTCTCGAGTTTTATAAAACGATTCTCGAGTTTTATAAAACGATTTCTCGATTTTTATAAAACGATTTCTTGAGTTTTATAAAACGATTTCTCGAGTTTTATAAAACGATTTCTCGAGTTTTATAAAACGATCTTCGAGTTTTATAAAACGATTTCTCGAGTTTTATAAAACGATTCTCGAGTTTTATAAAACGATTTCTCGAGTTTTATAAAACGATTCTCGAGTTTTATAAAACGATTTCTCGAGTTTTATAAAACGATTCTCGAGTTTTATAAAACGATTTCTCGAGTTTTATAAAACTATTTCCCGAGTTTTATAAAACGATCTTCGAGTTTTATAAAATGATTTCTCGAGTTTTATAAAACGATTCTCGAGTTTTATAAAACGATTTCTCGAGTTTTATAAAACGATTCTCGAGCTTTGTAAAACTGTTCTTTTTGTATTCTTGCGGAGAGTTTTGGCTATTAATTCCGTCGTACCGATTTTGACCCCAACAGTTAGCCCCCCAGCTCGTAAGAATCGTGAGATTCTTGCGAGTGGATTGAGCTTGTTTGGCGAGTTTGGTGGAATTAGGCGGAACTTTAATGGCCAAAAGTCCAACGGTGAATTGTAAAATTCTTCTCTATAAGTATATGGAGTGAGTTTTGTAAATTTTTCATTCATTCCTCCATAACTTGCTTAAGTTTTATGAAGACTTCTCTCTACTCTCTCCTTTAGATCACTTTTTTCCGATCATCCAACATGTCTTTCGGACAGAAAGTTTCAGATAATGCTCATGCATCAATTTTTGATCCGAGCGACCTTGATACTCCCAGCGGCTGTTCTCTTCCCAAGCCGGTCTTTCGACGTTTCTCTACGACTAAGAAAGAGTTTGCAAATTACCATTTAGCCGTGAGTGCCGCGGAAGTGCCGCCTTCGAATTTCTGGGTTCCGAAGAGAAATAATCCCCGGAAGACGGAGGTCGGCAAGAGCATGAGCACCGTTGGTTCTCTCAGATACTTGAAAAATACATGTGCGATCCCCGAGTCGGTTCAGCTTTGCATCCCTGTCGAGGGTATGAGTGCCGAGAATCCGCCTCCGGGTTATTTTACGTGCTATGAAGCCTTTTTTGCTAACCTGCCATCTATGGTTCCCTATTCCTCGGGCCGTTTTCGAATTCTTGGATAGGTTTGGAGTACCATTCGGCCAACTACGCCCTAAAGGCCTACAGCACCTTATCGGGATTCTGGTGTTGGGATATGAACGCGGTATGTCCCTCGACGCGGATTATCTTTTGTCTATATTGACATTCAAGGTGAGGAAGGATGGTTTTTACTTTGCCCCTCGACGGGGCATGACGGTTGTCGGCGGGCTTGCCTCGGATGATCACGACTGGATCTGCCGTTTCTTTTATGTCAAAATCGACAATGAATCGGTGGAGGAGAGTTGTATTATTTTGATTAGGGCTGCGCGGGTGACAAACGGTATTTCATTAACGTGATACCCATATCTGTGTAAATATAGGTTTTAACTTTTTCGTTTGTTTCGCAGTGCCTGCGCTTCCGGTACCGACGCTTGAAGATTTTCCGAAGGTTATGAATCTTCTGCGCGGTGGCCCGCTTCATTGGGGATTTTTTTCTCCGAAAAGGATCCGTCGTGCCGCCGCCTATTATTTGTCCGGTTTTTCTTGCGATGGTCATGCCGATCTTAAGGTGGACGATGGTGCGGAGGAGAGGGAAAGATCTAGATCTCCGCAAGATAGAGAAGTTCCGGTCGACCATGGTCGGGCATCTATCGAAGATTTTGATATCGAGGATCTTATTGATTTTTCGCCCTCCGAATTTGATCCGGCTGAGACGTCATCCCGAGGGCCAGCCGACACACCGTTTGCGAAAGCGTCGAGGCTTTTCAACAAGGTTTGCCTATTCTTTTTTATGATTATGTACGTATGTTTTTATGAAGGATATTTGTTCTGTTTCGCAGAGTCTTCGCTTTATGAGCGAGGCGGTGAATGCGAATAGTGCGGAGCTTCGCAGGGCCGAATCCAGGGCTGCAGCAGCAGAGACGGAGGCTGTTCGTATCAGAGAGGAGATCGATGCCAGTTTCTCTCGTGCCCAGGATTTGGCTGCAAAGGAGGCCGCTCGTGTGAAAGCAGAGTATGAAGCTGAATCCCGTCGAAACTTAGAACTTTCCGATGCGATGGCTCGCCGTGCTCGTAGGGCAGGCAAAAGAGAGGTCACTGCGGAGTTGATGGCTCGGCGCGAGCGGTTCGTGCCTCTTTATGCGGAATTTGAAGATGCGCAAAGAGCGAATGGTAACTTCCGCGAGTGTCGGGGCGTAGTCGGGGGTTTGCATCTTACCCAGGAGCCGGACTATTCGTATGAGGCTGCGATGGCGAAGCAGAAGAAGCGTCTAGCTAAAAGAGAGAAGAAGAAGAACGGATCCGCTAACCCCGGGAAGGTTATGTGGGATCAGTGGGACCCTATCGTGGTATCGCCGGATTCGATCGAAGTTGGACCTGAGATCCCGGATATGGGTGGCGAGGTTGATCAGTCCGCTTTTGATGACTTTGATGTGTGATGTTCTTAGTTTTTTCGATTTTATTGTTGTTTTTCCAGGACTGGCCGTTGGTGGCTTTGAATCCCTACCGCTGGGCGGTGTGTATTCGAACGTTTTTAATAAAACATTTTCTAAGTATGAAATTCGTTTTTATGTTAGATGTAGAGGAAAGAATACGAGTTGTCATCTCGTACCTAACCCTTTGGTGTAGATCGTCCGATTCGTTAACTCGGGAGATTTCAATTTTCGCGAGTGTTTAGATGTGGGCGAAGATACATGCCTTTAGGATCTCGATTCATGCCTTGAGACGTTAGCGACCAGTGTGCTGGGTTTAGGGCAAGACCTAGGTTTACTTTCGGATTGGGGCTGTGCGATGACTAATCGGCTTTCTTTTTGCCCGTTGCGATTTTAACCTGATTCCATACCGATTTAGAATCCGCGATAGGTTCTCGGCTTATACGATTCGTCTGGTTGGAATCGAGCATCTCACCGGGAACAATTTCCCGGAAGTGCTGACCAAAAATTTGGATTTCTTTTATAGCGCGCTATTTTATCCTCGTCGGATGTATGCGGACCGATAGGTCAGTGCG
>CAKOAT010358043.1:14526-28902 GCA_932364175.1 Eruca vesicaria subsp. sativa
AATCGACATATTAAGTGATATATGAATGTTAAATAAATTAATCATTGGAAAATTAGACATGATGCCCATGTACCATAAAGATATGTTTAGCCAACATATATAAAATTTGGAGTGCGTTTAGGTATTTTTTAAACAACACGAAATATGGTAAATAGTACATATAGTATTTAACGGAAAATTCAGCTTTTTCATAGGGGTTATCCTATATATTTCAAGAAAAATTATAAAAAATAGAATTTTTGTTTTAATGCATAACTGCATCATACACCAACATATTATGAATATTAAATAGGTTTGAGACCTTAAATGTTTTCGTTTCTCCAGAAAACATGATTTTTCTTTGGGCTAATCCACATATTAAGTGATATATGAATGTTAAATAAATTAATCATTGGAAAATTAGAAATGATGCCAATGTACCATGAAGATATGTTTAGCAAACATATATAAAATTTGGAGTGCGTTTAGGTGTTTTTTAAACAACACGAAAGATGTTAAATAAAATACATATATAGTATTTAACAGAAAATCCAGCTTTTTCATAGGGGTTATCCCACATATTTCAAAAAAAACTATTAGAAAATGGATTTTTTGTTTTAATGCATAGTTTCATCATACACCGCCATAGTATGAATATTAAATAAGTTTGAGACCTTAAATGTTTCTATTTCTCCATAAAATAGGATTTTTATAGGGGTTAATCGACATATTAAGTGATATATGAATGTTAAATAAATTAATCATTGGAAAATTAGACATGATGCCCATGTACCATAAAGATATGTTTAGCAAACATATATAAATTTGAGTGCGTTTAGATATTTTTTAAACAACACGAAAGATGCTAAATAGTATATATAGTATTTAATGGAAAATTCAGCTTTTTCATAGGGATTAGTCTATATATTATAAAAAATGGAATTTTTGTTTTAATGCATAGCTGCATCATACACCAACATAGTATGAATATTAAATGGATTTTGACGTTATCTTCTGGAGATGACGAAAGAATTTTAAAACGATTGTTAAGGAGTGGAAACATTAAGGACCTCTTATGATAAGGAATGTTGTCTTTTTAATTTGACAAGAACTCAGGCAATTCTATGTTCAAAAAGAAAAGAAGTCAATTCTTGTAATGAACATTTATATTTAGTAAAGAAGAATACATATATTTAGCATGTTAACTAAATGTCATTCACAAGGCTGAAAGCTGAAAACATCTATCATTAATGCTTAAAATTATTCATTAACATAGATATGATGGTGGTAGTCCCTAATTTACGACCCACTCCAAAACCATGGAGAGTTTGACATTAAAACCACTACCAAGATTATCTAAGCAATAAACCAAATGTAAACAAAAAAAAAAGACTCCTAGCTCCACTTTTTATAAATTAAGTTCACCCTCGCTAGAATCACTTTTTTCTCAGACATCAATATAATAATAGTATGATTAAGAATCATCATCATCTAAGAATATGTGCATTGCCCACCATCTGATGAGTAGTCCCTGTTGCTCCACACCCTTTCATAACCACTCCTCCACCGTTAACCACAGCTTGCTCCTCCAGCGACTGCACTTGTTTCTTTAGAAACTTCACATAATGAATAGCCTCGTCGAGCATCGAAGCTGTATCCATCTTAGTTCCACCAGGAACAAGCCGTTGCAAAATCCGAATTCTCTCGCTTATCCTCTCCCTTCGGTGCCGGGCAGCCACACTCTGTGGATCTTTAGAGATCCTAACGTTCCTCCTCTTCGGAGGCTTCACCGCCTCGGGATCTATATGTATTGGTTGCATCATGGCGATTCTAAAGATCATCTCTCGCATCGCTGCCATGTTCGTGTTATTGCTGTTGCTAATATTGTTTATTTTTTCGTGTGAGATGGACGAGTAGGCTGGGTTAGCGTGTAAACCAGAACCGTACCGGAAACCGGATTCGTGGGTCATTGAGTCAGAGTGGTTATGGTTTGAGTTGAACAGAAAAGGGTAGGTGTTGTTGTTTTGGTCGATGAGAGAGGGATTGGTGTTAAAGAACTCCGGAAGCTTCTCCATATGCTGCATCATCATGTTCATCATGTCAGGATCCATGGAAAGAGAGATGGAGAAGCTGTTGAAATGGGTATGGAGAGAAACTGAGTAAAGCTTACAAAATGAAATTTAGGCAATGGTACTACTGCCCAATCAGAACTCAAGTATGTTATTACAACAAGAAGTGGGAGGATTTATATATATAGCAATTTCTGGCCCATCCCATTATTTTAACACTACTACATATATATAAATCTAATGTGAATTTTTCATATTTTCAACTCTCATTCTGTGTGTATATATATATTATTTCCCAAGGTTTTTTTTTTTAAAATCCTTTTTAATTCATCTTTCTTTCCAAAACAAGGCAACCTTTATTAGTCCCCAAAGATTTTGCTCGGTTGGTAAGAGAAGCTATGGAAAAGCGTAGGTACATAAGGACATGTAGGAATTACTATAACTAGAGTTTTTTTTTTCGGTAAAACTATAACTAGAGTTATTGTGTAACTTATCATGCATGGAGAGTATACTATAACTAGGCACGTAAATACATCAACTGGTTTTAGTTACGCCACAAACCAACAAGGTGCATGAACCAGCTCCAACTAGTACAGCAAACTGGAATTCCGTTATCTACCAATGTTACCCCACATCCAACTATCCACGGGAGATATGTCAAACAGTACTATATTATTTAGTAAATTTTTAAATATAAATTAATACATTCATATATACTTGCAACGAAAATGGTTTGCATAGTAACATAGTATATTAGTATTAGTATTAGTATGTATACCACCTCGTGCATGGATGAAAACGATATAGAATTTTGTTTTTTTTGTTTGAACTTTTATATATAGTATTATGGTAAATATTTTGTAACTACTTACTAGTACTACATAATGGATGATGATTTAATCGGATTGCAATATAGACATTGAGCCTTAGCGTATGGCACGGTTCTCAATACCAATCAGGGAACAACTTGAATCTTTTTATTTATTTACCCTTTCTTTTGTTTCAGAAACGCATATTTTATTTAGTTAATTGTGTTGCCTACCGCCACTGACTTTCCTTTCTAGCATGCTTTCAGTTTATATGAAAATTTCAAGTCTTTTTTTTTTGTCGACTATGAATATTACAAGTCTTTGTTTTTATTGCTTATGAATCAAGCAATTTCATTTATGATAAATTGAAAAAAATAAGAATCATCATCTGCCTCATCTGAGGAGCCGATATCATTCCAAAAGAGGAGGATATATAATTAAATTACCAATCTGCAAATGGCAAAAGAGAAAAGTCATATTTATTTTTTCTCTGCATAAGTTTTATCCTCTATAAGAAAAATTTATATCAACCGTATAATCTTGATACCCATATGTATATTATTTTTCCTTTCTTTTGATTGGTAATTATATATTACAATAGCATATTTAAATATAGGAAACAAACAAAAATTATCGTATTTGTTTATTTAAAACATACGAAAACTGAGTTAGTTTGCCTCCCAAGGCAGGATATCAATACAATCGTGTTCATGTCCCAGGCATCATTTATGCCCCTTGCTCCACTAACAATCCAATTTATATTAATGATTAAATATCAATCAATCCAAATATTTTCACACAATCTAGTAAACAACTAACCTGTTAACTCCGAGGACATTTTCGTTGTTTGGTTATTGATGTAAAAGAAAAAGAAAGATTGTCCCACGTGAGATATCCCACAAAGGTCCCAACATCACCACATAGTCTCTGATCATTACAATATCCTTTGAGATTAGAATTATATAGACATTTTACAATATCTTCTTGGGCAAGTGCTCTGAATTCTTCTGACACATTTTCTATCATCTTACCTTCTATTAATTTTTTTTGTTTTCTCTTTGGAATTTAAGGAAAATTTGAGATTTCTTTTTTGTTAACTTTTCTTCAATGCATTTTCCTTCTTCTTTATCAGCTAAATTTACACGATTTGGTGTAGTTTAATAAATGTGTCGAGATGCAATAGTCAAAATCTAGAACGCAGAAGACTGGTAGGAACATCCAAAAACGAAAATGTGATGTACTTATTAAGTAATTTTCAAAAAAAAAAAAAAAAAAAGAGAGTAAAGTTGGGGGAAAGAATGGGGACAAGCAAATAGGTGGGTTGAAAACTATTAGATTTTATATAATAGTATGCTTTAAAAATGGGTAGGTGATGGGAATGCGGATACGATTTCATTCAATTCGTTTTATATAGTTTTCTTGTTCATCTTTGTATTATTATTATTTTTGGTTTGTTGATTTTGGTATATTGGTGCATTCTTTGACTCCCGTGAACCTACGTCTCTTTGTAGTATGTTAAATGTATTCGACTCCTTTTTGCCGGTGCACCTCACATGACATATGAAAAACAAAATAGGATATAAGATAAATATATCTATTCTAATGATAAACATATGTTTATACTACACATAATTCTTCGTAATAATTTCTGGTTATATATATTTGTTAGGGTTGTACAGTTACTGTTCTATTTAATAATCGAAGTGCAGTAACAATATGCTATTTTAGAAATAGCTTAAACGAAAAGATTACAGTTGATGTCTTAATTATACAATTAGATACCTTTTGTTTCGAGTTTCATTATCTTACATATATTATTTGTTTAGCTATTACGTGTTAATTGTGGACCTAATTTGGTTGTACAGAGGAGCTAATGTTTTGGAAAATGAAGATACCACGGATATGACGACTGGGTTGAAGATCGCGCTATATAATCTTCAATGTATTTTTCTGCCAATAATGTATTCTTCAATGTGTCTCGTACGTAGTTTCTATTCACGGTCCATGTGTTTATAAGAAAAAAGTATTTTCGGTTGCATTCTCTACGTAGTATTATACTTAATACCTGTATGGTTACAGTTAGTTTTTTGTTAAAGAAGAATCTAAAATGCGTTAGGGAAGTTTCCTCATTTTCATTCATAATAACGATTATCAACCCCCACGTGAAACAATTTATATTCCAAAACCAAATGTATAGATTACCTTTACAAAAGAAAATAAATGCAAATCTAGTTTTCCCACAACTCCAAGTATTCCAAAGCTACAATACTATCCATTCTAATCCTCATTACAAACACCACACACACATATATATATAGATATAATATAGATTTATACGTTACATATCTAATCGCATTTACATTACAATACTACTCACACACGATTTAAATCAACATGATCAGCAGCGACGAAGACGAAGGGTTTCCTAGAGGATATCTCATTCTTAGACCAGAAGAGCTTAGGCCATTAGAACTTCTCCGTCTGTTATTCTCCAACGATATTGAGAAGCGGAGATTAGTCAATAGCTCTGAAACCAAAGAACCAAGTTTCAGACGTCGATGGCTTATCTTCGTCTCTCTTGTCCTCCTTAAGCTTCTTCAGTTCCTCTCAGAGCCTTTAGCTCTCTTTGGCTCCGCCTTAGAGTTCTCCTTAAACTTCATCTCCGACAACTCTTTCTACGGTTTCTTCCTCCGAGGTCTTAACTATAATTAACTTCATTTGTTTTTATAGATAAATTATACATAAATATTTCTGATGAGCAACACATTTTGTAACAAGTAAATGGATTGATGTCCTCTATATATAATACTATAGTGTTCCATTTTTCTTTCAAATGTGGGAATCTACATATGTATTTATATTTTTTTTATAAAATATATGCAGGAGAAGTGGTGATGCCGAAAACCACGTCCGAGAATTACCTATCATTTATTGGACATTTAGATAGGAGAATAAGTTTAGACAAGACGAAAACTTGTGAAGATGAAGATTTATACTACGCTGCATTGTCCATTATGTCTTCAAAGCTGGCCTATGAAAACTCGGCTCGTATTAGATATGTCGTCGAAAGCCACTGGAATATGAAGTACTTAGGCCTCGTTGATTATTGGAACGGTATGCATTCATTGAAATCAAATAACTTATACACATTAATTAATCAATTATATAATGTGTTGGTGTTTTATTTTTTTTAGAGTATCAAGAAAAGGAAACAACACAAGCTTTTATGATGTCTACTGATCAAGAGAAAACGGCTGTGGTTGCGTTTAGAGGCACAGAGCCATTTAACTCAGAAGATTGGTGTTCAGATTTCGACATTACATGGTACGAGCTCCCAAACATTGGGAGGATCCATGGTGGTTTCATGAAAGCTCTAGGGCTTCAAAACAATTGCAGCTGGCCAAAGAAGCCTATCCCAAACCCTAACCGATTGTCCCCTCTAGCTTACTACTCAATAAGAGATTCCTTGAAAGCTTTGATAGCTCAGGACAAAGATACTAAATTTGTTTTGACTGGTCATAGCTTAGGAGGAGCTCTCGCGATATTGTTCGCGGCTGTGCTCGTGATGCATGATGAGACCGAGTTGTTGGAGAGGCTTCAAGGTGTTTATACTTATGGACAACCTAGGGTTGGAGATTCAACGTTTGGTGAATTTATGGAGAAGAAATTAGAAGAAAATGATGTAAAGTACTATAGATTTGTTTATAATAACGACATTGTTCCAAGATTACCGTACGATGATAAAGATTTGATGTTCAAACACTTCGGTACTTGCATCTACTACGACCGAAACTATCAACCAAAGGTATCTTATTAAGTCATCGTTTTATTTTAATCGTAGCAAAAGTATAAATATTACATGTCACTGATTTATTTTTTATAAACAATGTTTTGTAGGTTTTGAGAGATGAATCGGACGAGAACTATTTCTCATTGTGGGGGATTATAAAGAGGATGTACAATGCGGTGTTAGAGTTTATAAGAAGTTTCACGATTACAAGTGAGAAAGGGTCAGAGTTTAAAGAAGGATGGTTGTTGAAACTTGCTAGGGCTTTGGGGATTATACTCCCTGGGATATCGAATCACACACCTCAAGATTATGTGAATGTCACAAGGTTAAGCCCTTCTTTTGTTTTTCAAATTCATAGAGATGTGGCCATAACATAGACAGGTTTTGAATTTTGTGTGCGTGGGTGTGTAATTTGTAAATATTATATCGAGTTTGTGACAACCTATAACTGTGATTCTTCAATAAAACACGACTCTTCGAATCTATGGAATCGCCATAATTGTGAAATATCTGCTAAAACATGCAAAATCATCAAATAGTGTGATATGTAAATTAGAACCAAAAATACTAAAGTGTGTCCTAAGGGGTAAGCGTTCAGATATTCGTTCAAATTCAGATCGACTATTTAGAATTTTCAGGTGTTTCGGTATAACAATATAGAAGCCATTCGGATATTTCTATTTTCAGATTAGGTATTTATAGTTTGGGTTCAGGTAATTCAAATCCAATTAGGTATTTCAAGTTATTTAAAAAGTCATGAATCAAAAAAAAATATTTAAAATCAAATAGTAATATGTATGTTGGAAGATAAAACAATATAATATTAAACAAACAACAACAAAATAAATTGTCAACCAAAGAGGACATCAAATACTCAAAAATAAAGAATAAAATTCACCAAAATAACCTATAAAAAGAGTAATAAAACTAAAAAGTATAGAGAAATTAAAGATGAAAACGGTTAAATCTACGATGGAGAGATTAGGTTAAGGGTGAACTATGAAAATGAAATGAATAAGTCTAAACTAATAGGGATTTAAGATTAATATATATATATATATTTTTTTTTTATATATATGTTTGGATATTTCTACTATCTATTTGGGTATCGGATATTACCAGTTCGGATATCCATTCTCTTCTAATTAAATATCCCTTCGAATATGTTTATAAATCGGATTGGATTTAAATTCAGTTTTTCCTGATCGGGTTCGGATACGATTTCATATATCGGTATGTCCACAGTCCTACTGTGCCCATTGATAGATTCATGTGGATATGTCACCAGTTAAAAATGAGTTTAAAATAAAATGTAAGAGAAAAGGATGAAAGTTTGTCACTAGAAGTTTTGAGAACTTTCAAGACTCATGAAAACCTCAATAGCTAATGTATCTTTCATTCACTTATTGCTTTGTGGGCTGGCCCTTTATACACAAAATCTTCTGTTCATATTCATTTAAACAAGCTTAATCTTAGCGTAAATGGGCCTTATATTAGGCCTATTAAAAGACGAAGAAAAGAACTTAACTGTCTTGATATAAAAATCACAAATAAATAATTATCCATTCACAAATCCTTAAAAAAACCAGACAAGCTCGTACAACGTCACATTCACATAAAGTTTATTACAAGAAATTCTAGTGGCTCAGACAAGACAGGTGTCAACATCTCAACCGAAATTTAGGCAGTGAGAGAGTGAAGTCCGAAGCGGTGGTGATGCCACCTGTCATCTCCTTCAAATCAATTCCTCTCTCTCTCGTCTTCACTCTTTAGTCAAGAAACAAAATTTGATCTTTCAATCGAAATGAGTTCAACTCTGTTTTGCTATTCAATCAATCAACCTCCAACAAAGCTCGATTTCACGAGGACCCATTTACTTGCTCCCGTCTGTAAACACTTGTACTTAGACTTACCATCCTTCACCGGAAAATTAAAGAGCCGTCGGAGTTTGGTCGGAGTAAAGGCGGCGACTTTATCAGTGGAGGATGATCAGAAGAATAAGAAGAAGAAGAAACCAAAGGTTCTGGTGGCGGGAGGTGGAATCGGAGGATTAGTGTTTGCTCTAGCGGCGAAGAAGAAAGGGTTCGAAGTGTTGGTGTTCGAGAAGGATTTGAGCGCTATAAGAGGAGAAGGACAGTACAGAGGTCCGATTCAGATACAGAGCAATGCTTTAGCTGCTTTGGAAGCTATTGATATCTCTGTTGCTGAACAAGTTATGGAAGCTGGTTGTATTACTGGTGATCGGATTAATGGTCTTGTTGACGGTGTCTCTGGTACTTGGTAAGCACAAGAGTTGAGAAAAGCTGTTTTTTTTTTTTTTTTGATAGATTTGAGTCTATAGAAATGTGATATGATTAAGAGAGTATTGAATCAATTTTAGGTATGTAAAGTTTGATACTTTCACTCCTGCGGTGTCAAGGGGACTTCCTGTGACTCGTGTGATTAGTAGAATGACTCTGCAGCAGATCTTGGCACGTGCCGTTGGAGAAGATGTGATTAGAAACGAGAGTAATGTTGTTGATTTTAAAGACTCTGGAAACAAGGTGACTTATTGGTGTTTACTTAATAGTTATTGATTGGTTAAAAATGTGTTTTAAGGGGAAGCTTCAGTGATGGTGAGTTTGTTGGTGTTTAGGTCACTGTGGTGCTTGAGAATGGACAACGCTATGAAGGTGATTTGCTTGTGGGTGCAGATGGCATATGGTCTAAAGTAAGTGAATAGAAGTTTAATGAATAGCTTCTATTGCCTTAAGGATAAAAGTTATTGTTTTTGTTTTATAGGTGAGGACTAACTTGTTTGGCAGAAGTGAAGCTACTTATTCAGGCTACACTTGTTATACCGGCATTGCAGATTTTGTACCACCTGATATTGAGTCTGTTGGGTATGTTACCCTCATGCATCTCTTGTTTTTTTATGATGAATATTTTTCTGATATTAGACTTGTTTTGTCTCTTGAAAAAAAGCTACCGGGTTTTCTTGGGATACAAGCAATACTTTGTTTCTTCAGATGTTGGTGGTGGAAAAATGCAATGGTATGCATTTCACGAGGAACCTGCTGGTGGGGTTGATGCTCCCAATGGTATTATACATTCTCTACATTGATTTGATTTGCATTTAGTTTAAAAATCACATAAGCTTCTTTTGGTTTTTGCAGGTATGAAGAAGAGATTGTTTGAGATATTTGAAGGTTGGTGCGACAATGTACTAGACTTATTGGATGCAACAGAGGAGGAAGCGATTCTGAGAAGAGATATCTATGATAGAACTCCTAGTTTCACTTGGGGTAAAGGGCGTGTTACTCTGCTTGGGGATTCTATTCATGCGATGCAGCCAAATATGGGGCAAGGTGGATGTATGGCCATTGAGGATAGTTATCAATTAGCATGGGAGCTTGAAGAAGCGTGGAAACAGAGTGTTACAACTAGTAGGCGTGTTGATATTGTTTCCTCTTTGAAAAGGTATTTTAACTAAACACACAGTTATTTTTAGTTTTGGGATTCTAATAAGTACTTAAACATGATCTCTAGATATGAAGAATCTAGAAGACTAAGAGTGGCTATTATCCATGGAATGGCGAGAATGGCTGCTATTATGGCTTCTACTTACAAAGCTTACTTAGGTGTTGGGCTTGGTCCTCTCTCTGTGAGTATTTTTTTTTTTAATTAGTTTTCAATGATTAGATATACAAAGAGTATACACCAATTCTCATATCTTCTGTCTTTTGTAGTTCTTGGCCAAGTTTAGAGTACCACATCCTGGAATAATTGGTGGAAGATTCTTTATGGACATTACTATGCCTTTGATGCTTGACTGGGTCCTTGGTGGTAACAGGTTAGATCTTTTTTTCTCTGTATTCATCTACACAGACCTTAAAAGTTTTTAGATCTTAGTAACTCATTGTACATGTTTTTGTAGTGAAAAACTTGAAGGAAGGTCACCTAGTTGCAGACTCACTGACAGAGTATGTGTTTCTTTTCTTTTCTCCATTAGCACTTGAACAAAACCATTTAGTGATTTAATATCAAAAGTGCAACTCTCTTTGGTTTGAAAGGCTGATGACCGCCTTCGTGAGTGGTTTGTAGACGACGAGGCTCTTGAACGTACTATTAATGGAGAGTGGTATCTTATTCCATATGGCAACAAGTGTAGCGTTTTGGAAACATTATGTCTAACCAAAGATAAGGATCAACCTTGCATTATCGGGTATGGAAACACGAAAACTCGCTCATTAATGTAATGCCTTAGCTAAAGTTCTTAAAGAGTTTCGAAACTCTGTTTGATTGCAGAAGTAAACCAGACCAAGATGTTCCTGGAACGCACATTGTGATCCGTTCCCCTCAGGTATATAGAAAACTCTGTATCTGATGAGAACCAAACTAGTGATGAAACTTAAAAACACTTGTCCAATGTTTGGTTTAGGTATCGAAGATGCATGCACGTGTAATCTACAAAGATGGAGCTTTCTTCTTGATGGATCTTCGAAGCGAACATGGGACCTATGTTACCGAGTAAGTCAACAGAGAGAACTTTGGTTTTATCTCATTTTGAATCTGTGAAGTTATTATGATCTAAACACTATATTTGAAATATTGTTAACCAGTAACTTAGGAAGAAGATATAGAGTGACGCCAAACTTCCCTGCCCGGTTTAGACCATCAGATATCATCGAGTTTGGTTCAGACAAGAAGGTGAGAGTGAGACACCACTTATTACCAATTCTTGATTTAGTTTAAACCGGACTTTTTTTGGTTCTGAGAAATTCCGGTTTGGTTCTTTATAAGGCGGCGTTTAAGGTCAAGGTGATCAGGACAACTCCTAAGTTGACCACAAGGGATGAGAAGAGTGACGGTAAATTGCTTAAGGCAGCTTGACTGACACTTTAAAGTTAACCAACGGTGAAATTAATTATTTTTACCAGTCTAGCAGATCATTTGTGTAGAGTATTAATGTATTACTTGTATTGCAATGTATATATAGGGCTGAACACAAAGATAATTACTTAGAGCATCTCCAAAAGAAACTCTATAACTTCAAATATAGAGTTTTTTGCTCTCCAAAAAGAAACTTCAAAACTTCAAATTTGAAGTTTTTAAGAGTGAAACTCTATATTTGAAGTTTCAATACTTAAAACTCTAAATTTGAAGTTTCATCTTTTTAATTGCATTTTGGTCCTTACAATTACAAATAAAAATTAGAATTCATAAATATTTTTTGTTTATTGGTTTAATCCATAAATTTTATTAAATCTTATAAATATTTCAAATTAAACTTTACCTTTTATAAATTTAAGTTTTAGACATAAAACTAAATAAATATTTATAATAAAATTTAAAATAGTTGTTTGTAGTTTAGTATTTTTAAATATTTTAAAATTAAAATTAGACAACAAAAATGTGGTATTCTATTTGTAATAATCATGTATTTGTATTTATAATTTTATATTTTAGGGTAAGATTATATTAATTAATATTTTTGTATAATTTATATATATGTGTATGTTATTTATCAATGTCTTATGAAGTTATATTAACTATGGAAAATATAAGGATCAAAATGTAAAATAGAAATAATTTTGAAGTTAGATTTGAAGTTTTTCTTTTGGAGAAGAATACCTTGAAACTTCAAATATAGAGTTTTGAAAACTTTAAAATAGAGAGTCTTTTTGGAGATGGTCAGAACGTTTCTCTTTGTTTTAAATACATATATACGTGCTTCAAGGGAGATAGATGATTTTCATGATTATGTTTCAGAAAATGAAGACTTTGAGAGATGAGGAACAAGCAAAAGATATGACGAACTCGCATGTGATGGGATGGGGAACGTAAGAATAATCAATTCTCGAACGTTTACAACATAGGGTCTATTAAGTTTGAACTAAATCGTTAAATTATTATTTGTTTTTAGAGTAGTCACTAATTTATTAATTTAAACTACCCATGATGAGTCTTGTATAATTAAAAACAAAAATTTATTTTAATAATATTAAATTTATATGTTATATTAAAATTTATTTAGTTTTTTATTTGTCATATTTTTATTAGGTTTTAGACTTTAGATAGTTTTTATTTATCATTAGTGTCTAAGTGATTTACTGAATTTATATATAATTAAAAAGAATTTTATTTTAATAATATAAAGTTTATATGTTAAATATTGAAGACTAATAAACATTGCTTTAGGCCCAAATCACTTTTATATATACAGGCAACGCAGCTAGGGTTTCAACGCTGAAGCACCGTAAAAAGTTTTTGAGAGGAGGCAGAGCAATGTACCCGAGGACGAAGCCATGTGGGGGTAGACGACCACGTCCCTCTACTTTTCGGCGTAAAAAGAAGAGGGGGCTGTCCAATCTTTTGCCCGCCGGCCGAGAACTCCGATTTAAGAGATTTTTGAGGAAGGTAATTATATATTTTTTTCATATTTTATATCTCTATAAAACGCGCTTCATTTGATTTTTGATTCTTTTAAATTACAGAAAAAGTCGACACTTGCTACTACTTGCACCATACCCTGTCTGCATGGTCCTCCTTTGGTGATGAAGGTTATTTACTTTTAGTATTGATGAGAAATTTATATTTTGATTCTTACATACATTATTGTTATTCATTGATTTGATTCTTAATTACAGGAAATGTCATCACTTACTATTTCCACCAATCCCTGTCTTGATGCTCCTTTGGTAAAGTTTATTTACATTTAGTATTGAGAAATTTATATGGCATCTTAACACGGCTTTTTTACTTAATTCATTGATTTTGATTCTTAATTACAGAAAATGTCATCACCTCACGATGTTACTACCACCACCACCACCATGCCTCAGTCGCCATCAAGGTATATGTATACACAATCATGTTATCATCTCTCTAATAATGTTAATTCGTCTTATATATCAATTAATTAGCACTAGTTATGTCGATTATTTCCTTGCTCGTATATTTACGCTGTAATGTTTTTGTACCTGACACAGCGTAGCTCAGCTCAGCTCCGATCAATTTTAGAGATGCGATTCCTCCATAAGCGGCATCTTGATGATCAACAGCAAAACCTACTCCAGTTCTTATAACTATATTATTCCAATATTTTGTAACTTCAAAAAAAAACCGACTTTTGAAAAATAAAAAAACTTTTCCTATGTGATATTGATAAATCTTTTGTAATGATTTAGTCGTTTTCTTGTATTATTTTATACAATTGGCTATTTTACAAGATAAGATGGTCTTCTAATTAACACATGGTACAATGAAAATGAAAGTCTAACCATCAACAAGACTCATTAGTGAGGGGTGCTTTTGAAATGTATTGTAAACATTACTTATCCACGATTAAAACATTTCTTTATCACAATTTTTTGGTCCAAAAACTATAACGGACACATTCCTCACAAAGAAGAAAACTAGATAAACGACCCCATCACCAGCTTGGCCTATAAAATGCAGCTCCTTCTTGCACTGTTTAATCGCAATTCTACTATCCAGCTCTGAAGCAGGGAGGAACGTACCTGAGAAGCCCACCAGAGGTCCTAGGCAACAATATGCTTGAAGCCCCTGTCTATCTATCTTCTGCTACCATTACGCTCTATGGGATTCAGTAACTAAATTTTTGTTTCCATATATATATATTACTTTGGAATTACCAATGATAGGACCTTGTTGAACAATGAAGTTTTTACTTCCAATAAAGTGAAATATTCAAAAACCAAAACGCCAATTACTCTAAGTCCCTTCA
>CAKOAT010358154.1:2776-14347 GCA_932364175.1 Eruca vesicaria subsp. sativa
CTGGACGACTTAGTTTAAAGTCGTCTGGGCAGACGACTTGCGAGGGCTAAAAACGTCAAAAAAAACTCTTTTTTTGTTTGTTCACAAGGGGTTGGTTGTAATTTCAACAGCCTTTTAAGTTACTTTTGCATTTGATTCAAGTTTGGGTTTACTTTTGCATTTCAAATCAAGTTTTGAGTCATATTTGGCAATTTTCCCTATTTCTAAACGTGGCTGAATCTATGTGTTTGGGGGAAGTGGTTCCTAAAAATTTGGAACTAAGGTAGAGGTTGCAAAATTATTTAGAAAAAAATAGTTACGGTTACAGTTAAAATTGTTGAAAAAGAAGTCATATAAGTCATATAATTTGCTTTATATTTAAATAAAAAAAAAAAGTTGGACCTAACAAATATCAATTGGTCATGATCCAGTTTTAATAGAATAGATACTTGAAAGATTTTGATGGAACACACTAGATAAATGTAACTTCGTTTCTCTTATTAAGTGTAGCAAATAAACAATCACAACAAATACTTAGGACATATAAAGTTTAATAGGATAGCCGGAGATGGAGAAGCACAATTCATTTGTCTGAGGTCAAACAGACTGGCGTAAATACTTCACTTCAGCCCTATTGTAATGTCAATGTTGTCTTTTACCACTGGATGATTAATACAGAATTCATAAACATATAACCCACAAAGTGTCTTCTTACTCAAAAGGCTAGATTGTAAACACAGGGATTGATACAGTCTCCGCCATACACAAACAAACAAACTAAAAAAAAAAGAGAATATACATCAAACAGCATAAGGAGAGGTAAGTCCTCATGGGACCTGTTACAAATCTAGAGTTATGAAGTCCTAAATATACTGCAAGAGCCTCACGTCTTCTATATGGTTTAGAGAGAGGTGAACTCTACAATGCTTAAACGCATCCATTCCTCGGATTTCAACTCTTCTGATTGTAGTAGTAAACATAGTAACAACAAGGCTCTGATTCTGATACATAGTGCGACGACAACACGATTTCATCTGTACCAGTCACTCCAACAAAGAATAACCTGGCCTCTGCAACTATATTTTTCCACAACGGGGGCAGCGAAATGGAAACATGCTTTGAGCATTCATGTTTCTCAGCATCTACCAAAACCCACAGCTCAAAACATTTAGTTTCTACGGTAACTTCCTCAAAACATTCTGTCAGAAGAGTACCTAATGCACCCTTATAATTGACAAGAATTGATTGACTCCACAATGTGGGAGGTGGATTGCACCCCTCTATCAAGGCCCATGAGAAAGCATATTTACCCATCAGGAAATAGCTCGATGGCCCAGTTAACGACTAACGAGTCGGTTCGGTGTGAGACTACTTTAGCCAAATAGGATCCGACCTAAAAGAGAGACGACCAACAAGCCATGCCTTCACGGACCGAGCAAAGGCCCATCACAAAAAGCTCGTGAAAGCGCACCGTACTAGGTCAAAAAGAGGAGAAAGAGGATCGGCTATAAAGGGAAAAAGAGGCACAAAGAGAAGGGGATCCGAAAATAGACTCATTAGACGGTAACTTATTCTAGGGTTTTCCTCTTATCTCTTTGTTGCTTTCCGATTAGTCCGTACACCTCCGGTTAAGCTTTCCGAGCACCAGAGCTACTCTTTGTACTCTCCGATTATAAATAAGCTCTTCCTCTTTACGTTTACTCGTTCTCACCTTCGTAATAAACAACTAACGAGTCATGTTATTTTCTTTCTGATACGCGACCGAACTCGGTTCAAACAGTTGACGCCCACCGTGGGGCAGAACGAAGTAGTGTGACACAAGTATGATATCCGAAGAAGCTCCTTCCGACGTTCAGGCAGAAGAAACCCCAACAGCCCCTAACGTCAAAACCTTCATGGACTCCATCATGGCCCCTCTCACTCAACAGAAAGAAGCTCAAAAGGTGACAAATGAGCACCTTGCTGCTATCGCCCCGCCGTACTCGCAAAACCAGACGGCACCGCAGGAAACCTTTTGACGGCCCGACGATTTCTTTTCAACACGAACCCTACCCCTACTCCGGCTAACCAGCCCATCATGACGGGTGACTCTGCGCAGCCGGGAAGCAACCCAGATCTTCAAACCATTTGAGAAGTCGCCGAACTGAAGCTCTCGCTCCAATAAATCCACTCGAAGATCCATCACGTAACGAGCGCCGCACCGCAAATCAACAAGGTCCTCGCCACCGCGCTACGAACACCGTTCACACACCGTATCACTGGCGTCCGACAGCATATTACGGAGAAAATCCGGTTACCAACATTCGGCGGCAGCGATGACCCAACAAAGCATATGACAGCGATCAACATCGCGATGGGTCGAGCACACTTCACCGACACCGAGAGAGACACTGGTTTCTTCCAAGGATTTGTGGAAAGTCTCGACGGGGCCGCTTTGAACTGGTTCTCCCGACTAACTGAGAATTCAATCGACAGCTTCTGTGACTTTTCGACGGCCTTCCTCAAACATTACATCATGTTTACTAATCAGAAGGCAACGGCTTCCGATTTGTGAAAACTCACTCAACCTCAGGGACAAAGCTTATGCGAGTTCATGGAAAAGTTCAAGGCAGTCGTTTCTAAAGTTGACGTCCCTGACAACATCGCAGTGGACGCCCTGCAAAACACCCTCTACGTCCACTTGAAGTTCCGACCTCTATCACAACCCTACAACATCACTCCAGGACACTATCGCTCATTCTAACAACTTTATCCGTATAGAAGAAGATGCCAAAGCGATTATAAGCAAGCAGAATACGACCAAACCCGCGCCGAGTAGAAACGCCGACTCGAAATAGGAGCCGAGACAACACTCGACAGACGATAAACCGCCAAAAAAGAAAACCTTTGTTTACATGGTAGACGAAGATTCCTTTTCCGACTCGACGGTCATGGTCCGCGGTAAAGGATGGAATCATTATCACCGAAAGGAGGAAGGCGAGCAACACCAGTCCTCCCCCAAGAGATTGAGGCTCTGATTGTTAAAGACTTTGAAGACTTTTGCTTTGAAGACTTTTGATTCAAATTTGACTGTTAAGACTTTTACTTTTAAAACTTAAATCTGGCTTTAGAAATATTAAAAGTCATGGAATTGTGGCTTTTACAAAAACAGATCACGTAAAGAACAAATTCAGTTATTTTGGCTTTGAGAAATTTAAGGGAGACTTTAAAGACTTTAGAAACTCTAAAGCTTGATTGGTAATAATTTGACTTTAAAGACTTTAGATTTAAACTAAAGTCTCAACAGCCACTAAAGTAAAAATACCAATCGGACTCTGAATGTTGACGAACCAGAAGTGTACTACTCGTACCACAAGTCGAGAGCACACGATTCTAAAGACTGCAAGCAACTTAAAGAAATCCTATTCGGTAAGTACGCACGAGGTGAAATTCCGACAGACCCGCCTAAACCGCGTCCTAAAGGGAACAATATCTGGAGCAAAAACAAAGACAGGAGACCCCAGAAGCCCCCAGGCAAGCCGAAACAAGACGATGCTCAGCCAAAGGGGGACGGATCAGGGTCTCACGATCGCGATGATGCATTCCCTAAAGAAGAGCAGCCTAAGAACAGGAAGAGGATACAAGTTATCCTCACTACTCACGAGACGTCATCTGATGGCAAACCGGACCCCCGAGACCTACGTACGCTCCCACCGTGCGACAGTCAGCTCGCAAACCCGATGTTACCTCTGACCTCCGAGAGAAGCTCAACCAATCAAAAACTCGCTGAGTAACCTCCAGCCAAGATGCCATAGATCTACGCGGTAAACTAAATTCCACCAAAAGCGATCTCCGAGAAACACTCAACCGGTCGAAAAACGTCGATCTGCGGGAACATTTGGACCAGGTCAGGTCTCTCGCAACGTCTCCGGCGGAGGCGACGTCATATCAACCCCAGAAAGCATCTAGCAGATTAAACTTCATCATGGGAGGTTTGCCGCCCTGTTAAGACTCGGTCAGATCCGTCAAAGCACATCAGCAACAGGCGAAATCCTCCAAACGATGGCCACCCAAGCCGACGGATGATCCCCCAATCACTTTCTCGGCCGAAGACACTATCGGGGTTCATATGCCTTACAACGATCCGCTACTCGTCGAATTAGCATTGCTGACTGCAAAGTGACCAAAGTGTTGATTGACACCGGTATCTCAGTCGATCTTAAGTACACTCGAGAAGATGGGGATCGATCTCCGCCTTATCAATCCGTCCACTCGTTCGCTAACGGGATTCAACGAAGTATCCGAAGAAATGCTCGGCACAATCCGTCTCCCGGTGTATGCTGGGGGAGTCGCTCGCACGGTTAAAGTTTCCATCGTCGGTACAAGCGCCCCGTATCATGTGATACTCGGAACTCCCTAGTTGCACTCGATGAAAGCGATCTCTTCCACCTATCAACAATGCGTTAAGTTTCCCGGCGCAGACGGCCGTATCTGGACATTGTGTGGCGATTAAGAAGCAGCACGCGAATTACTCGTAGCGAGTATCAAGCAAGCAACACCTCGCATAAACGAGATACATAAGATCTATCAAAAATAAAGCTCAATCGCAAATATCATCAACAAATGATAGCATGACAAGTGTCATTTTTGCCATAGAAATTTTTTATTTTATTGTATTAGATATACAATCTTTACATATTAATTATATTATTCTAGTCATATATACATAAATTTGTATCTATGTTGTAAATATATTATTATAGTTATTTATCAGAGAAAAAAAGAAGAAAAAATTGTCAAATGAAAGAAAAAATCATCCTCAAAGAACTTGAAAATAATGCTTTAGAAAAATTGCTTATCAAAACAGTAGATTTGAAAAAGAACTAGTTATGACTGGCGGTTTAAAAAGAATTACTGCTTGATTGCATTAGTTTTGGTGCTATAAAAAATAAGGTTGTAAACAACACTAACAACTCTCATCACTGCGCGTTAACGAACTCTATTGACCACTCATTATAATTCACACCGGTAAACATCATATATGTTATTAAGCCACCGGGATTGTCTGATGCATACAGCGAGTAAGGAGCTGAAGCGCCATTTTTACTTTGCTCAACTTGATCAGTTGTACTTTTTTGCAGAAGAATCCTCACCGTCTGTCATGATTAAGAAAACTTCTTAAGAGAATGAAAAACAAAATGCAGGAGTTTTTTCGGGTGAGGAGCAGGGGCCGCCCTATGGGCGGGCATCTCCCGCAACGAAAGCTGCATAGTTCGCCACACAAGCTGCTTCAGTCTCACTCCTAGCTTTTCTTTTCGAAAGTCAAATATGTATGTGGTTGGGTTCGAATCCCAATGAGCTATGAATATACATGAACTTCAGGAAAAAAAGTGATCTCAAAATTCTGTTGCTCTGATACCATATAGTGTAAAGATATTGTTGTAAATTGTTAACTTGTCATTACATCGAGCAATGCTCTTGTTTATATACACGACTTAGATAACATAAATCTTAGACAACAAGTACTCTTAGGTAGCCGACAACAAGGAATCTTAGACAACATAAATCTGTAACCGAAATATATAGAAATCTATGTACATAATCCTAATCATAAAAGGTAATACATATCCTTCCCAATACATCACCTAAGATTGGAGAATTTTGACCAAACTGAACCAAATTTTTGGGTTCTGTTTTGGTAATAAGTTAATTTAAAAACCTAGTTTATGTTTATTGTATATTGTATAGTTACTTACATAAGTTATATGGAGCTTGAGTGCATGAGCAAATGCAGGGGGTATTAAAAGATTAGAACAAATGTTAAAAAAAAAAATTAAACAAAAAAGGTTTAAAATTTTTAATTGGTGCCACAAAAATAAATGAAAAGAATAGTTTTTTTTTTTTTTTTGACATCAAACGGCTAATCTATTACTCAAGCGACTTGAGGTGGTCTGGGTAACCAGACCGGAACAGAACAACCAACGTACACAAGCTTAAGGTAAAAGGACCTAGCTAACTTAGCTAATGAATCGGAAGCACCATTCTGAAGTCTAGGAACATAAGAGATCTTGAATTCTGGAAAGCAGATCTTCAGCGTCATCAATTTCTCCAACTCCGTTGAGAAGCTAGGCCAATCTTGAGGATTTTTAAGCATTCCAATCATTTCCTTGCAATCAGTTCCAAAGCTCTGACATGGCGAATGTTGAAGCATGTTCTCTATTGCCCACCGTAGTGCCTCCAACTCTGAATGCAACGCCGATTCCACTCGCTCAAAATTCCGCACACCCAGTAACTGTCTTTTTCCAGCAGCATCATTCAAAACCCACACACACCCACTGAATGATTCCGTTGAAGTCCAAGAACCATCCACCATGCAGATGTTTTCCAAGCTTAAGGCTTGGTCAACACCTATTCCATCTCCAAGGGAAGACGGTAATGTCTGCTCATTTGCTTGCTCATTTGCTTGGAACCAAGCTTGGCATTCACTCTCTGCGTAACGCGCCACTTCCAATGGGTCCCTATCAATGCCTCGGAACAACTTATCATTCCTAGCCTTCCATGTACCAGATTAACCAAGGATAAGGGTCCCTATCCATCTCTGGTTCCATTATTGCCTTCTTCCTCCAGAACAGATAATCCATATTGGCGTATGTGCTTTGAACTGGAAATATAGCTGGATTGGTAGGCGTCGATGATAGTGCCCAAACCTGTAAAGCAGGTGGACACTCGAATATTGCATGTGTGATCGTCTCCTCTGGCATCCCACATCGAGGGCAGTGGTTGTCACATCTCATATGTCGGTAGTTTAAAATGCTTGTGACAGCTACATGTCATGTAATCACCTGCCACATAAGATGGCAAATCTTTTGGGGAGTCCTTACCTTCCAAGTATGTGCTTGTAGCTTTGTGATACTAGGTTCACATACTCCAGTCTCATCTTCCTTCCTCAAGATATTTCGTGCTACCCAATATCCAGATTTAACGGTATACTGTCCATTTCTTGTATAGCTCCAGCAGTACGTATCCCGTCGATGTGTGGAACTAATAGCCAGACTCTTAATAAGTGGAATGTCTTCCACATTAATGTAGTCTTGGAGTCGTTTCTCATCCCAAGTTCTCGATGTTTGGTTAATCAAATCGCTCACGCGCATATTCGAATGCATAATCGGTGTCAGAGGGATTGCTGGTCTTGCAGGAATAGTGGGAATCCAAGGATCCTCCCAAGTTTTGACCTCATACCCTGAAAAGAATAGTTAAAGAACCCCAAAGATAAGCTAAAAGACAATATATAAGTCATCGGTCAACCAATTGGACACGTTCAAAGTCAACTATTGAAGAAAATGTTCTGCAATAAGTTTCACATAACCTGTTTGCTACGAAGATCCAAAGAAACATTGTCTTCGTCTTCGCCATGGCAGGCACTTCGTTTCTTGATACCGTTTTCCGAAGAAGAAAGAAGAATTCTTCTGACTTCATCACTACTGGTTTCCTAGGCAGTAAGTCTTCGTTTCTTTCGTTAGTTTCTACATGTGACTCGAAACCTCCAGAAATTATATTTATTTGCACTTGTCTCTACTAAATTCTCCAGCTTTTGAATTCGACTTTGAAACCATTAGAGCTGCAACTGATAACTTCTCACATGTGATTGGTCGTGGCGGATTTGGTTCTGTCTACAAGGTTAGGTTCTGGTCATGATTTTTATAACAAATAAAAAAGAAACTCTATATAGATTCGTTTTCATATATAAACAAATCAGGGTAGGCTTTCAAGCGGGGAAGAAATAGCAGTCAAGAGATTATTTGGAAGTTCCACTAGAAATGAAACAGATTTTCGTAACGAAGTCGAGATTTTGTCAAAGCTAAGGCACAAGAATCTGATCCGTCTTCTTGGTTTCTGCTCTAAACAAGACCAGCGTTACCTTGTTTATGAGTTCATGCCTAACTCAACCCTCCAAAGTTATATATCTGGTTAGACAACACTGAACATCCTTTTCAAATCAAACCATGTCTAGTTTTCAAGCTCTAATCATTAGTTCATTGCTCATTGTGGTTATGTGCTTCAGATCCACATAGAGATTCTCATCAGCTAAGTTGGGAGATGTGTCGAAACATCGTCCAAGGCATAGCTCGAGGGCTACGTTACATTCATGAAGAATCTCAATTATGGGTTGTTCACCGCGACATTAAACCTTCAAGCATTCTACTGGATTTAGATTTTATACCCAAGATCACGGGTTTTGAATCGGCGAGGATGATGCAACAAGGTGAGAGTGAAGGAGAATCAACTATAATTGTCGGTACCATGTAAGTGATATTTAGTGATTTACATACGCAAGTGTTGATGTTTTAAAGAGCAAAGAGCGTTAGAGACTAATACACAACGTTTTGTGATGGACTACAGAGGGTTTTTAGATCCAGAGTACATGAGAACTGGTCGTGTTTCTGTCAAATCCGATGTTTATTCCTTTGGAGTTACCATCTTGATGATCATCAGCAGAAGAAAAGCTTTTAGTAGTGGAGGCCAAGAACCACTAATTGAACATGTGCGTTTAAATTCAAGCAAAAGTATACGTAATTGTTATTTACCCTTAGTATTTGTATAGTTTAGGAATCATAAGACATATATTTTCTTTTTGATATAGGAACTAAGGCGAATGTTTCACTAGATTTTGTGCAAAACTGACTTTGGTTGTTATGTTAAGTAGTTCTTTAATGGTGTATTCTATTAGGTTATGAGATGTTGGAACAGAGGAGAAGCCATCTATGTGGTCCATGAAGTGATGAGAGAACAAGAAAGAGATGATTCTATAAGCGAAATCTTGAGATATATTCACATTGCTTTGCTATGTATCGATGAAAATGCAGAGACAAGGCCGACTATAGATAAAGTTCTTCATTGGTTTAGTTGTTGCTCTACTCCTTTACCTGAACCAACAATTGGTGATCGATTTCTTGTAGAGGCAGAAACAAATCGGTTTTTTTCTTCGCCATCTCTATCACCAGGATATAGCTCTGATATGTCTCCTACGTCTTCACATCACGGAGATTGAGCATGGTCGCAAGATTGTATATCTGCTTGAGTGCTCAGTTTATTGGGTTGATGAGAGTTTATGATGGAATGGTTTGTTGGTTATTCTAATACTCTTATATAATAAATGCGAACTACATTTCGGATTTAACATCTTGGAAATCCTTTACAACAATTTTAATTTAAATAATATTTAAAATAAATTTTGTTCATATTTTAACTTTTCTTATTTTATAACAATATATTTTAATATAAATTTGATTTAATTAAACATAAAATTAAGATAAAGTAAACAGTCTAATTTATTTTAATTATATTTAAGAATATTTATGTATATGTGTAAAATTATATTTGCAGATAGATTTTCATTTATTTCATTAGGTTAGAATATTTTAAATCAGTTTGTATAAGATTAAAAAAGATAGAAAATTGTAAAATTATAAAAAGTAGAAAAAAACAGAATTTCTAAAATTGGTAGATATTAATAGAAAACAAATGGTATTGATTAAATTTTATAACTTTTTAAAAGTTTACATTAAAAAGATAGAAATTTGTATAACTTTCTATTATTATTATATAATATTATATTTAAATATATTTATATTAATGATGATATGTGAGTTATTACCATGTTTTTAGAAATTATCGAAATATTAATAAAATTAAATGTAATTGTTAATGTTATATTTTATTTTAAACAATGACATCTTTTGTAATATGTCATATTAACTTTTTTTTAGTGAAATTGATTGTGATGAGGACACATACTAAAATCTATTCTCAAATAATGTAAAATCTATTTGTTTTAATATTTTTCTGAAATGTTCATAAACCAACTAATAACAAAAACCAAAAGTTTTAGAAATTTAATCGGTACCACACAAAAAACAAATAAAAAAATTAAAGGAATCTGAAATCTACTATAATTAAAAGCTCTTATTAAGAGCATTTGGAATTGTCCACGTCATCTATTATATTCAACCAATACATACATTTCATTCTGCCACATCAGATGAATTCGGTTGGACTGGATTTGGTTTTGGGCCTGAAATTCGTTTTGCTGGGAGGTCCAGTAACGATATGTCCAGATGAGCTAAAGCTCTTCTCTCCTTTATTTTTTTTTGGCCTGAAACTCGTTTTGGTGCGAGATCCACTGATAAACTGATAAGATTAGGTTAAGGTCTCTCCTCTTCTCCTCTCCTCTTCTCTCCCGATTCGTCTTCTTCCCTGCTGTGAGGGGTAAAACTCACTTCCTAGTTTAGGTTAGGTATAAATTGGGAAAATATAATCGTGAGCTGAATCCTGTTGGAACTTGTATGAATGAATACGCTGTTTATATTGATTTTTGGTAATAAAAGAGTTTACAAAGATGATCTTGACGATCTGAATAGCAAGAACAATGTTTTATAAAGAATGACTAAGAACAAAGTGTATTGGAGTCTTTTTATGTTGAATGAGTCGAATCCCCTTTCTCTGATCTCTTCTCTTCTTTATATAGCACTAGGTCACGTCCAACTTCTTCGGCGAAGCCTCCATGATTATCTCCGTGAGTTGCGGGATTCGCAACAGCTTCCTCTTGACTAAGTCTTGCACGTTTCTCCGGAGCTGTTTCTCGCTAGCTGTTTTGAAAATGAGGTTCCGAATCTTTTGTTCGTGACCTGTTTTATCGATAGGTAACGATTTCATTTGACCCTCATTTGAGGGGAGGCTTCCTGACGGGCTCGTAATGCTTTGCAAACGATTTCAACTATTCGGCCCATTAATTCAGCTAACGGGCTAAATTCGGGCCCAACAGTTGCCCCCAGCTTTCGAGATAAGATCTCTTTTCTCGGAAGCTACAGTGTAACCGCCTAATCTCTTGTTCCTTGAGATAATGATTACAATCGAAGATTCGCGTGACCTTAATTCTACGGCCCGGATTTCGTTAGATTAAATCAACGGTATGGATTAATATATTTTGAATAATTTCAACTCCGATTTTCGAGGCTGGACGTGGTATAAAGCTGCGGTTATTAACTGCGCTGTTCCTCCACCACCCCACGTCTCGATTTGATTCCCCAGGTAACTGTTCACTTTCTTCTTTATTTTACTGTCGTTATATTTGTTTCAGTTAATACTTTTGAGAATCCATAGTCAAGAAAGCTTTCATCCGAACTTTTCTTCGACTTCTTTGCTCCTTTTTTTTTTTTGCTTTCTTCCGTTTTACTATCATGACGAAAGACAAAGAGGGTACCGGGGAAACTGAACTTCCTCCCTCCGGTGCTCAGCTTATGAAGGTTAAGCTGGAAATCGGTGAAAAGATGAAGAAGAGCGAAGCGAGCAAGAAGGGCAGAGACTCAATTGCTTTACGAGTCTCCAAGAGAACGAAGAAGAACGACGGCTCAGGTGGAAGCACCCCTTTCGGATCTCACGTGCCCTCTTTGCTGAGGAGCCAGGAGGTTGTTAATCTGATGGTTCAGGCTGTAGGCCAGAAAGATTTAGCCAAGGCCTGTAAACCCGACGAGACTCCGGAGACTGCTCCGGAAGGATGGTTCTGTGTTCACGAGAAATACATTACCAAGTGCCATCTCAGGTTCCCGCTCCCAG
>CAKOAT010358265.1:3913-14340 GCA_932364175.1 Eruca vesicaria subsp. sativa
GTTAGAAAATAAAACATATAATAAATTTATTTACATAGTTTCATATTAGTTCAGAATTTCTAATAAAATTAGAAAAGAAATTTTATATTCTGAATTTTTGAAAACTACAAACAACAACTTAAATATGTTTCTTCCCATATCTTTTCTCAAAATTTGTAAACAAATACGCAAATTTATTCTAAAATTAAATTATTAAAATTGGTTATAAAAAAATTATTCTAAAATTGATGGTTGTTGATGTAAATTTAAATGATATTTAGAAATGAAAAAACCCGCAGGAGCATGAGAGTCTGGATCTAATAATTGAACTCCCTTCGTTTTTACAATCTATATCTAGAAATAAAGTCTAAAATAGCACTAATACAAGTTTTTATCTCCAAACTAGCACACAATGTCAAAAGTCACAAAAATAGGTTTCATTAAAGGAATGATTTATCCTTCTGATCTTTCTTTGATTAATTAAAAAATAATTAATTAATGGATAATTTATCCTTATACCACTTCTTTGTAATCAATACCATTAAAACAAGATCACTCACTTTAATGAAATTTTTATTTTTTCCAAAAATACCCTTAATAATATGAACAAATTTTTATTTTTATTAATGGCACTATGGTCTTTTGATTTTTGGGCGTACAAAGTTATATAATTTGTATAAACAATATATATCTAATAGGTTGCTTAATGGGTTATAATCTCTTTCAAACTAGTTTTGAATATTCTTGCAAAAATAAAATGTATCAGCCTTAACAAACAGTTTTTTGCGGGTTTATAAAATTTTTATAACAAATTTTTCTTAAAACCAAACTGGGGTTACATATAAATTCATTAATTTTGTCGGTTTAACTACGGGTCAAGATTATGTTTCAGAACACTAAATATGACGCTTCATGTGTAACATGTAAATGTTGATACATAATTAAAAATATAAATTTATATCATATAAATTTGGTTTGTTTCAAAAATATTTCTGCACTTTGAACCAGTAGTCGAGTCCCAGGTTTTAGCGGGATTTTTGGAGGTTTTATAAAAAATTTAAATAGTAAGTTTTTTTTTAAAAAAAAAAAGCAAAACCGGATTGCATATAAAGTCATCAGTTTTGTCGGTTTAACAACGGGTCCAGATTGTGTTTCATAACACTGAATATAATGGTTCATGTGTAATATTTAAATTTCACATTTAAATGTAAATACATATTCAAACATGCAAATTTATAGCATATAAATTTGACTTGTTACGAAAATAATCCCGCGCTTTGAAAGCGCGGATCAAAATCTAGTTTACTGTAAAACCCTAAACCATGAAAATCAACTCTAAACCTTAAACTTTGAAACTTCTCTAAACCCTAAACCCTAAACCTTGAAACTTCAAATTTAAATCATAAACCTTAAAACATCAATTCTAAACCCTAATCACAAAAACTTCAACTCTAAACCCTTACCCTGAAACTTCAACTCTAATCCCTAAACCCTGAAATATCAACTCTAAAACCCTAAACCCTAAATCCTGAGACATGAACTCTAAAACCCTAAATCCTGAGACATGAACTCTAAAACCTGAAACATCAACTCTAAAACCTTAAACCCCGAAACTTCAAATCTAAACTCTAAATTCTGAAATATCAACTCTAAAACCCTAAACCATGATATTTTACCTCTAAACACATGAAACATCAACTCTAAAAAACCTAACCCTTAAACTTCAGTTCAAATTCCTTAATCTCTGAAATATCAACACTAAAACCCTAAATCCTGAAACTTCAACTCTAAACCCTAAACCCTGAAACNTCCTTAATCTCTGAAATATCAACACTAAAACCCTAAATCCTGAAACTTCAACTCTAAACCCTAAACCCTGAAACATCAACTCTAAAACCCTAAAACTTGAAACTTCAACTTTAAGGCCTGAAACATCAACTCTAAAACCTAAATTTCTAAAACTTCAAATCTTAACCTTAAATCCTGAAACATCAACTCTAAAACCATATACCCTGATGTTTTTACCTCTAAACCCCTGAAACATCAACTGTAAAACCATGAAACTTCAACTCTAATCACTAAACCCTGAAATATCAACTCTAAAACCCTAAACCCTAAAACTTCAACTCAAAACCCTGAACCCTAAAACACCAACTCTAAAACCTAAAACTTTAACTCTAAACCTTGGAACATCAACTTTAAAACCTTAAACCCTGAAACTTCATGTCTAAACCCTAAATCCTAAACCCTGATGTTTTACCTATAAACCCCTGAAACATCAACTCTAAAACCCTAAACCCTGAAACTTCAACTCTAAACCATGAACATCAACTCTAAAACCTTAAACCATGAAACTTCAACTCTAAACCCTGAAACATCAACTTTAAAATCCTAAACCCTGAAACTTCAACTCTAAACACTAGACCCTGAAAATCCAACTCTAAAACCCAAACCCTGAAACTTCAACTCTAAAGCCTGAAACTTCAACTCTAAACCCCGAAACTTCAACTCTAAACCCTGAAAATCCAACTCTAAAATCCTAACCCATAAAACTTCATCTCTAAACCTTGAAACATCAGTTCTAGAACCCTAAATCTTGAAACTTCAACTTTAAACCCTAAACCTTGAAAAATCAATTCTAAACCCTGAAACTTCAACTCTAAACCCTAACCCTAAAATTTCAACTTTAAACCCTAAACACTGAAACATCAACTCTAAAACCCTACACCCTGGAACTTCAACTCTAAACCTTAAACCCTGATAATTTCACTCTAAACCCTGAAACATCAATTCTAGAAACATCAATTCAATTCAAACTTCAACTTAAAACCCTAAACACTGAAACTCCAATTCTAAACCCTGAAACTCCAACTCTAAACCCTGAAACATCAACTATAAAACCTTAAACCTTAAAACTTCAACTCTAAACTCTAAACCATGAAACTTAAACTATAAACCATCTTGAAACATAAAATTTAAACCTTCAATCTAAACCCTCAACTTTAACCCTTAATCTCTAAACCCTATATTTTTCTGAAATTCGAATCCTAAACCCCAAAACCCTTAATATATTAAAATCCTGATGATATATTAATGTTCATGATAGGCTTCATGGTAATGTATTATATAATTTGGAAAGCCTTGAGCATGTTCAAGATGAGCTTCCGGATAATATATTAATCTTCAGGATGTATTATAAAATTTGGAAAGCCTTGAGCGTGTTCAGGATGGGCTTCCAAATAATATATTAATCTTCAGAATAATGTATTATAAAATTTGGAAAGCCTTGAGCGTATTCAAAATGAGCTTCCAGATAATATATTAATCGTCAAGATAATGTATTATAAAACTTGGAAAACCTTGAGCGTGTTCAGGATGGACTTCCTGATAATATATTATTTTTTAGGATAATGTATTATAAAATTTGGAAAACCTTGAGCGTGTTCAGGATGAGCTTTCGGATAATATATTAATCTTCAAGATAATATAATATAAAACTTTCAAAGCCTTGAGCGTGTTCAGGATGGGCTTCCTGATAATATATTAATTTTTAGGATATGATTTAAGGTTTAAGGTTTAAGGTTTAAGGTTTAGAGTTTAAGGTTTAAAGTTGATGTTTTAGGGTTTAAGGATTTAGAGTTTAGTATATTAACCTTCAGGATAGTGTATTCTAAATTTGGAAAGCTTTGAGCGTGTTCAGGATGGGTTTCCGGATTGAAGATAATGTATTATAATATTTGGAAAGCCATGAACGTGTTCAGGATGGGCTTCCAGATAATATATTAATCTTCAGGATAGACTTTAAGGTTTAAGGTTTAGAGTTTAGGGTCTAGAGTTGATGTTTTAGGGTTTATGGCTTAAAGTTCATTTTTAGGGGTTTGGATTTAGGGTTAATTTTTTAGGGCTTAGGATTTAGGTTTAGAGTTTAGGGTTGAAGGTTTAGGGTTAAGGATTTAAGGTAAATTTTGTAGGTTTTAGACTTTAAAGTTTAAGGTTTAGGGTTTAGAGTAGATGTTTTAGGGTTTAGAGTTTAGTATATTAATCTTTAGAATACAATGTATTCTAAAATTTGGAAAGACTTGAGCGTGTTCATGATGGGTTTCCGGATTGAAGATAATGTATTATAAAATTTGGAAAACCATGAGTGTGTTCAGGATGGACTTTCAGATAATATATTAATCTCTTGGATAGACTTTAAAATTTTAAAGGTTTAGAGTTTAGGGTTTAGAGTTGATGTTTTAGGGTCTAGGGCTTAAAGTTCATATTTTAGGGGTTTGGGTTTAAAGTTGATTTTTTTAGGGTTTAGGGTTTAGGTTAGAGTTTAGGGTTGAAGGTTTAGGATTTAAGGTAAAATTTTTAGGGTTTAGGAATTGGGTTTAGAATTATGGTTTAGTGTTTAAATTTTGGGGTTTTGAGTTTACTTTTATGGTTTAGGGTTTAGTGTTAATAGTAAGGTTTAGAGTTGAGGTTTTAGGGTTTAGAGTTTAGAATTGAGGTTTAGGGTAAATTTTTAGTGGTAAATATTTAGAATTTATTTATTTAGGGTTTAGAATTGAGGTTTAGAGTTTAGGGTTGATTTTTTAGGGCTTAGGGTTTAAAGTTTATTTTTGGAGTTTTGGATTTTAGTGTTGATGATTTAGGGTTTAGAACTGTGGTTTAGGATTTATATTTTACCTCTATGGTTGAAGGTTTAGTGTTGATAGTAAAGTTTAGAATTGAGGTTTTATGGTTTAGGATTTAGAGTTTATGTTTTAGGGTTTAGAGTTGAAGGTTTAGGGTTTAGGGTAATTTTATAGAGTTAATGGTTTTGAGTTTATTTTTAGGGTTTAGGGTTCTGTGTTGATGATTTTAAAATTGAACTTTAGAGCTTAGGGTTAAGTTTTTAGGGTTTAGAATTGAATGTTTAGGGTTTAAACTTAGAATTATAATTTAGGACTTAGGTTTTAGGGTTTAGAATTTATTTCTATCGTTTAGGATTTAGGCTTTAAGGTTTAGAATTGAGGTTTAGGATTTAAGATAATTTTTTTAGTGTTAAAGACTGAGAATTGTTTTTAGAGTGTAGGGTTCATTGTTGATGGTTTAGGATTTAGAAAGGTTTAGGGTTTATGATTGATGTTTTAGGGTTTAGAGTTGAAGGTATAGAGTTAGTATTTTTAGGGTTTAGTGTTGATAGTAATATTTAGAATTAGTATTAATTTAAAACAAGGATATTAGAGACATTTTAGCCATTAATGAATGTCATTTTTGTGATTTTTACTTTTGATACTATTTTGAAAACAAAATTTTTAAAAGTACTATTTTGGTCAGTTGCCCATTTGAGGCACATTATTCTAACCAACAGGTTTATTTTTTAGAGTTATTTTTTCATCTTGATTGATTATCGTAGCTTTCTAGATTAGAGTTTAGATAGTTTTCCTGATCTCTCCCTTATGCTAACCTTTTCACATTTAATTTTTTTTTTCAAATACTGCATTTATATGTTAACCCATTGGGTATGATCTTTTTCTCTTATCATGTACTTGATGTGTTTGTTTCTAGACAAAGTCTTATTGATCTTCGACTAATTTATCTAGTATGATATCTACATACACACTCCTGTCATGCCATATATATATATATATATATATATATATATATATATATGTGTGTGTGTGTGTGTGTATGTATTTATATTTAAGAAGAAAAAAAAACGTTGATTGAGTACTAATAAAACAGGTCCGGTGTGAGAAAAAATGGACATGGCAGATGAAGGAAAACTAAAAGTGAGAAGAGTAAGAGACAATAGACTGAGGAATGTGTTAATTTACATCTGCTGTGTTTTCAGTTCTCACCAGAAGAATAATGTAAGTTGAGATTTTCTGGCAAAGAAGCATAAAAGAACTTGCAGTTATGGACTGATTTGTATGTTTTAGATGTAAGTTTTTTTGGGGTAGAATATAACTTCTTTAAATAATCTATAAATTAATATACACTAAAAATATCTATAAAATAATAAAATTTTATAGTCCCAAGTTGAATTTTTAGTTTAATTAATATATCGATAAATTAATAATTTCTATAAATTAATAAGAAATTATAATTTTGGAGATGTTTCACTGTAGTTTGTTTAAGTTTTTCATTTACTTTGGTTTTTATCTTATTTTTCATTTGTAAATCTTTTCCCAGAAATTGGTTTGGTGGACAATAGTACTTTGTTATTTTGGTTAATATTGACTAAATTTACTCTCTAATTCGATATAAAATGGTTCTATTTGGTATGAAAATAGCAANAAATTATAATTTTGGAGATGTTTCACTGTAGTTTGTTTAAGTTTTTCATTTACTTTGGTTTTTATCTTATTTTTCATTTGTAAATCTTTTCCCAGAAATTGGTTTGGTGGACAATAGTACTTTGTTATTTTGGTTAATATTGACTAAATTTACTCTCTAATTCGATATAAAATGGTTCTATTTGGTATGAAAATAGCAAATTTAAATCATAGATTATACAAATAAAAAAATGATGTAATATTAAACCAAGATTGCATACTACAAATTTAGTTAACCCTGTAAATTAGTTTTAAAAAAAACCAAAAATATGGTTTACATAAATCATAAATATCAAAACAAAATATATTTAGATGAAAATTAACGTATTCTGCAATCAGACCTCTGGCAATTGTACCAACCACATCCCCACATTGGCTAGAGAACCAAACACAGAGTACTATATATATTTATGATAAGAGATCAAAGTTAAACTAAGATGCTTGGTGATTGCAGCTTGTGTTTGGGAATACTAAACACACTGAACCCAAAAGATCAAACGAAGCATGGTCAGTCACGACTTCCTACCAATGATAGAAAAGGTGAGATTTTTTATCAACTTACAGTAAGTCCAAACTAAATAGAAACATGCAAGAACAGAGATTGAGCTGTGTTTGACCCAAAAATGGTGTTTTTGCTGGTGTTTATTTGAATCATAACAATAAAAGATCTAATGATATAAAGATTAGATCTTTGAGGCTAAGAAGATATAATCAAAGAAATCAAATGAAAAATAGAAAGAACATCCAAGATTTTATTGATTCAAGGATTGCATTACAAACGATTTGAATAGTAAAGTGAATCTAAGAATCTATAAAATCCTTATAGGAAGTGTTCTTGATCTAAAAGAGTAGAGAAGATCCTTTCTAAAGAAGAGGTAGCTCCTTATATATAGAAAGGTGAAGCCTAGGGCATCCTAGCAATATGGGCCTATCTCATTGTCTAATGGGCCTTGAAGAGGATGTGAATCCACTCCCAACAGTAAGCCCCCCCAAGTTCGTTCAGAGAGATGGAGTCGATCTCTGCGAACTTTACGAATAGGGTTTATTAGACAATGAACTAGACACATTCATGCCTATGATGGTTTAGGCGAGTTTATTTTGAACTTGTGCCTAGTAAAAGGCGAGTTAGCTTTAGACTCGTGCTTAGCGAAAGACGAGTTTACTAGACTCATGCTGAGACAGAGGCGAGCTTACGGAGAACTCGTGCCTAGTAGAAGGAGAGTTTCTGTAAACTCATGCCTAGCCAAAGACGAGTTTTTGTAAACTCGTGTCTAACAATAAGCAAGTCGACCGCAAACTCGTGCCTAATAAAAGCATGTTCAATTTAAACTCGTGCCTAGTATACACGTTTACCGAGCTTGCCGATCCGAAGCCTCGTATTGAGATCGTTGTATGTCGAGCAAGTTGTTGGCTTGTGTGTTCGTCAGGCTATGATGATGCTGAGGAATGTGCCGGCTTGTGTCGCTTGGACTGCTTCCGAGAAGCTCGTAGCTGATAGCCGTCCTTCGAAGCCGCTTGTTGATTTTCTTTGGCTCAGTGATCTCTGGATCACAAAAAACATGATCATGATCAGATATAAGCCAAAAGGAATAACCAATTTTTGCATAATTAGTAAACAAGCGGTGGAACTCGTTATTACTTAATGCTCGTGATAACATGATAAGCATTAGCTATTATCATGCGTATGCTAGAACAATAAAATAGTAACATAAGTAACCTCATATAACTAGTTATATAAGAGTGAAAAGCTTAGAATTGTTTAATACTAAACCACAGCACTATGTCTACGGTGACACATGTACTATTTAAAAATCAATAAAGCATGTGAATATGTGATAATTCAATAAAGAACTTATCTTTGCGGTGGAGATGATGCTGAGCAAGTGGCTTATGAGGGCCTTTTCTCCGAGATCATTTGGGATGTCGTCACCATTACGGAACTTGACGAGAAGGCAGGTGATCATGAGCTGATCGTATAGAGAGGCCGAGCTGGTCATGGCTCATGATAGGTTCCTCTGTTTTTCTCTTCCTTTTTTTTTTTTGGTTGAACTCAGACTTGTGGCTTGAACTTGTTGTGGTGTCGGAGAAGCTCATATCCATATTGATTGGTGAGTGAGGTTTCTTTGAGAACGAGATGTCGGGGGAAAGAATCAATTGACGCTTTCTCTTTCGATGGTGTAATGTTTCAATTCAAGCTTGTTGACGAGTTGGTAACAAAGAATGACAACGACAATGGCGTGGAAGCAAGAGCTCTCACCGGGAGGTTCGTCAAGCACAAGTTGGAGGCATGAGAGATGGAGAGCCAGGAACAGAGCTCGAAGAAGCATCTTTTGTAAGTTGTCCTTAATGGAGCTTGAAGGCGTTTATCAAAAAGGTTGCCGTCAAGAGAAACGTGATGAGTCTGAGATAGCAGTCACCAGTAAGAGCAGCGGTTAACACGAGCAGCAACGTTCTTTATGTGATGAAGAAGAAAACAAGCACCGAACTTTGTTTCTTTGGTGAAGAAATTATCGGAGCGTTTCTTTACTTCCTTCTCCCGTAAGAAACAGGAGCAGCCCAGGAACTTTCTGAATTTAACCATGTTGCAGGGAGCAACGAGTGGTGGCATCTCTGGAAGTGGTTGCTTTTGGTACCAAAAGCTGATGACTTTATCTATCAGGTCCGAGAGCTGTTTACGGATTGTCCGTACGACGCCTGAGGGATTCAGAGATAGCTCGAGCTCTGGAGCTGCGTATGGATTATGTCACCGTGAACAGAGAGGGAGTGAAAGCTGAGGAGATCACGGGAGCCGTAAGATCGTTAATGGACGGTGAGGATACGCCAGGGAAGAGAGTGAAGGAGATGCGGAAACTGCGAGGATGGCTCGTCTTCGCGGCGGCGGCGATCGAGATCGTGTCTCTGATGTTGTTCTGTGAGATTATGGACATGACCAAGCTACGACGAGGATTCAGGCTGAGCCGTGAGCTGTCTTTGAGGTTCTCGGCTCCTTTCTTCTTCTTCCCATGGGGATCTCGTGGGAAAGTGATTACGAGATTTGTTGTGCTCAACTTGGGCTTCTTTCCTCAAAAAGTATCATCTTTAAACCTGAACCAGCAAGCTTGTTGTTGATGACATTGGAAAGGAACTCGACCATGGCTGTGAAAATCAAAGCCATGAGCTTCACGAACTCGGCTTTGAGCTTCATCCTTTCGCTAGAAACCACCGTGGCTTCACGAGATCTCGAGAGCTCATCCAGTGTTCTTGAAACCACCGTAGTTTCACTAGATCTCTTTGTCGTCGGACTGAACTTGAGATGAANTTGGAAAGGAACTCGACCATGGCTGTGAAAATCAAAGCCATGAGCTTCACGAACTCGGCTTTGAGCTTCATCCTTTCGCTAGAAACCACCGTGGCTTCACGAGATCTCGAGAGCTCATCCAGTGTTCTTGAAACCACCGTAGTTTCACTAGATCTCTTTGTCGTCGGACTGAACTTGAGATGAAAATAGATCTAAGATTTTTTTTTTCTTTTTTTTTTTTTTTTGAAGATTAGGGTTCTTCACAAATTTGATATGCTTCAAAGATTATTCTCCTTGCCCCTCCTTCTAGCGCCAACTGTTTGATCCAAAAATGGTGTTTTTTGTAGAATCATAACAATAAAAGATTGAAGAATTGGATTCTTAAATCCTTGAGGCTTAGGAGAAATCAACAAAGAAATCGAATGATAATAGAACATCAAAGAGATTTATTGATATCAAGATTCATTACAATGAGTGAATACAAATGTAAAGTGAATCTATAAATCTCTAAGAAGTGTTCTTAGTCTCAAAAGGAGAAGAGAATCCCTTCTAATAAGGAGGTAACTCCTTAATTATAGAAAGGTGAAGCCTAGGGCATCCTAGCAATATGGGCCTATCTCATTGTCTAATGGGCCTTGAAGAGGATGTGAATCCACTCCCAACAAGCTGTCTCTGATATCTTGACACGTATGCATCATGCTCGATTGTCTAGAACCCGTTCGGTACCAACATGGCAACATCCCGTGTGTATGAAAGGTCGTAGCAGATCATTCATGACCATCACTCATCTTTTGATTCTTTTATCTCTACACTAAATCTAATCTATAAATCTCTCCGCTTATATATCAAAAGCTTCAAGCTTT